>JAMKCH010070963.1:0-98610 GCA_023653785.1 Ophioderma brevispina
TTTTGAATTTGTTGAAGGGGTATTGGCAACTTCCCCTCACTGACCGTGCCCAAGAAATTTCACAGAGCCTTTTGTGCGCCCTATGGCCTATACATATAACAAAAGAATGGCATTTGGTCTCAAAACAAATTCTGCCGGGATACATTTCAGAGATTAGTGAACAGAGTAGTTGCAGACTAGAAAATGTGAAGCCTATGTCGATGATCACCTTGTGTACAAGTGAAACATGGGAAGAACACATGAGAAAAACAAGCTCCATCATTGTTTTATAAATTATCTCAGGCAGGTTTAACTGTGAATCTGGTGAAAAGTAATTTTGTCCATGCAAATGTCACATACATAAGTGCATGTGTAGGACAAGGGCAAATTAGGCCATCACATGCTAACATTGAAGCAATTGAGACTTCCCACACCACAAGCAAGAGAGATCTCATGAGATCTTAGTATGGTCGGGTATTACAGAAAATACTGTTCGCAAATTTCTCATAAATTGCGCGTGTCCGCTGACGCAAACCTTCGACGAAAAACCAAAATTTGTCTTGTCGAGCATGCCAAAAAGCGTTTGAGAAAATCAAGTCTGTATTTTGATGAATGCCGGCCATTTGATTGCGCCAGACTTTCATGGAAACAATTCAAGTTGGCATTTGATGCCAGTGATGTAAGCTGTGGTGGAGTTCTCATGCAAGCAGATGAAATGATGTAGATCATCCTGTCTGTTATTACTCAAAGAAGTTTGAAACATCAGAAAAACTACTCCACAATTGAGAAAAATGTCTTGCATTGCTACTCTCATTGCAAAATTTTGAAGTGTACTTGAGTACACCAAACAGTGCACCCAGTCTAGTGTACAACGTAATCACAATCCGTTGACTTTCATCCACAAGATGAAAAACATAACTCATAGACTTGTTCAGTGTAGTGTTTAACCTACAAGGAATACAATCTGGACATAAGACAATCAAAGGAAAGAAAATGTCTTAGCATATGCCTTGTCCAGAGCTGCCTTAATTTTGTTCATATAAGCAAATGTAATATTACAAATATTATGTAATATAGACTGACGGCACAACTCGTCAAGAACATTATAATACAAAAATTGTAAAATTTGCACTTGTGTAAACTGTATGTAAAATTACCCACAAAATGATTAAAAGGTACAGCCAGATTTGGAAAATTTTCATTTCATCAAATTTCTTTTTAAGGGGGAGGATGTTATATGGCTCCATTTTTTTTCTGATTAAACTTTTAAAAATATTATTTTCTGTCAATTTTAATTTGAGAAAATTTCTCACAGGAAAAGTATTTTGTTTACTATAAAAGAGAGAAAGGGGCAGACCCCTAGTTTTTTTGCTAAGTGCACCTGTTTAGATTGCACAATAGGGGAAGGGGGGATTCCCCAAGAATGCTAAACTTAGTAACTGACTCACGCTGTTATGCTTTAAATTAAAAGATCAAAACATTGCAAATCTGGGATTCCCCCACAAAGTTATATATATGAGTGATGTAATTTAGAGTGAAATCTGATTTGATGGTGTCAAGGTTCCCATGTTTATATGCATGAGGATGATGTCATGATCTTGTTAGAAGGGAATCTGCTGGTGAAGATAAATAGATTGTGGACTGAAGGACTGAGGCACAGTTGAAATCAGGAGCGGAACTAGAGCTCTGGAGCGATAACATATAATTATAGCCTAACTAGTATTCTCTACAATAATGGTAGATTGAGTTCTACATCTAGGGCCAGGATTTAATACTTTTGGATGCCGCCGGAGCTCTGATAGCTAAATTGTCTGCTTGTCTTTTAAGCCAAAAGAGCTTCAGTTTTTGGAATCAAAAAGGGGATTCCAATTTGTGGTCCTATAATGAGGACATAGCGACAGCGACAGACTGATGGTGGTTTATTACCTGGATTTTATTATTGTGGAACATTTGTCGTGAGGGAAGCCCCCGTCGTCTTGAACTGCTTGACAAGATTACCTTCATGACTGAGAATATTCCCTTGGAAGAATAATACCTGAGAGTTTTGTAAGGGGGGGGGGGGGGGGGGGGGGGTGAACTGGCGGCTGTCTTTTGGAGTCTTCGCTGTGAGGACATATCATCATTGAACTGCACGCTTTCAACAACAGTACACTAGTAAACCATAAGTAATCTTAAACTATTGTGTATATTATTTTGTTTTGGAACTCCCAAATTCTGAACCAAATCAAGTAAAGATCATTAAAACTGTTTATTATATATAAGTCAGATCACTTGTGCAAGGCTCATTTATTGTGTTTGAAAGGTATTTCTGACCTAGGCGTTCCACGAGACGTCATAACAATAATATATATCTATATATATATATATATATATATATATAATATATATATATATATATTATATATATATATCTATATATATACATATATATATAATATATATATATATATAGATATCTATTATCGTCTCTCCTCCTGGCTTAGGGGGAAGCGATCTTTTGTGATATTCACGCATTCTGCGTTAGGGGGAAATATTGCCTTCCCCTTACGCCTCCCTTTTGTATTGCGATTTAATTCCGTCAAAGGATATGAATATTAATTTATGCAAATTAAGGATAATCCCCTATAATAACAAAGGATAGAATATTAAATTCATTTAAATAACTATAAAAGCTCATTATAAACTAATGAAGTAAACCTCCTTCCCCCTAACGACTATATTAGGGAAATATATATATATATATATTATATAATATATAATAGTATATATAATATATATATATCAATGTTTTGTACTTTTTATGAACACTTTAGTTTCCTTCACGGATTGCATCTGTTATAAGATCCGGTTATAAGTATGTTGTTTCGTCAAATATAATTCTGTTTTATATATATATATATTATATATTATATATATTAGTATATGATATAATATATATATGATATATATATATATACGGCTCTTTTAATACGATTGAAGAGGTGCTTCTGGACTTTGATGAGGTGAGGGGGACAGTTGGCGATATAATTACAGACTTTTATTACATAATCATGTCTGTTTTCATGTGGAACAGTTCATCATGGAGTGCAAGCAGGTCGTAAGTGCAGTAGCTCATATGTGATACATCTGTGGCTGCCATGTATTAGGATAACTCTCACTTTTGTTTCTTAGAGAAAGTGGCTCTTAAAATGGTTCTTCAGGCAAATGAAGAACAATTTCAAGAGCCACTGACCAAAGACTTGACAGAATGTTTGATGGGAATTGACAAAGGCGGCTTTTGCACTTCCGACCTTCTTGCACTAGCTCACATGACAAGCTGGGATGTAGCTACGCCGGTTGGCAGCATTCGGCCATGACCGGCACTCGCTCCCACCAACTGGCACAAATGGTCATTTGGAAAGTTGACGAACCGGCACCTTTCTTGAATGAAATGAAAAATTGCAGTGGCGTAACAGGCGGGGGAGGGGGGGGCAGGGGGGCAGGTTGCCCCCCCTGACGACTTTGGCCGGGAAAAAATTTGCAAAAATCATGCTAAATCAGCCGTTTTTTAGCCCTCTGACCGGACCGGAAAAAATTGGCCTTTTGACCCCCCTGAGAGGGAAAATTTCCCAAGACTGGGAAATTTGCCCCCTCAGAGCGGGCAGGCCCGTTACGCCACTGAAAAATTGCCACATAGAATGTTATAGTTTATCCATGTGAAGTAATTAAATTTTAAGATTTACAACCGGCACTCAAAGTAGCCTTCCTACAACCTTGATAGACTCTTGATGATCAGTTATAATTTGTTGATACTACATGCACTCACTTAAAGCCAAATTGAACACATGAAATTTGAAATGACAGATTTTGGCTTTAGTTAAAGAAAATTATGAACATTTTATTTATTAAAGGTAGCAAATGAAATAGGAATCCATTTAACAACCAGTAGGAGTGGTAACAATTTTTTTTTATTTTCATGTGTTTGTGCAGGAATGGTTTAGGAAGGCAAGTAAAGCATGCGATGATCTCTACATCAGTGCTCGTAGAATGTAAGTATATGAACTCTTAGGAGTCTTGGTCTTGATAGAATACAATCCAACACCCCTAGTGGGGAAAAATGGATAGGTGATGTGTGTGCTTGTGTGTGAAGCTATAGCAGCTCGTAAGGCATTTTCTATATTGCAAAATTAATATTTTCTGGATCTCCGGTAAAAGGATTAAAACTGTTTAATAGAAAATGACCCTTTCCGGTATGTGTGGTCCAGTGGAAAAGCGCAGGACTCATGATCACAGGACCGTTTAAATTGTGAATTCGCGCTGAGGCCAATGTGGTGTGTCCCTGGGCAAGACACTTTATCTCGCTTGTCTCACTTCACCCAGGTGTAAATGGGGAGCCGTTAGGGGTAGTCATACTGTCGCCATTATAATTGGCTGACATATCTTAATGACGGTGGAATAAATGTAAAGTGCTTTGAGACTTTTGTGTGAAGCGCTATATAAATACTTGCATTTCTTTATTTTATTTCATTTATTATTTTTCCTGAGGAATTTCTCTGCGGCAAATATCCTTCTGGAAGGATCCATGTCAGGATACCAGATCACACCAGTAGCACCCCTCAGTTTCATTAAAGGCTGACTCAGAGATTTCCCGATGAGGGCGCACTCATTTTTCAAACAAATCATGTTTTTTTGCATATACATCATGCTTGTCCATATACTAATCACTGTGTGAAATAACTAAGCTCAAATCGAAGTCCTTCATATAGAAAATCACACCTTTGTTATAAAATTCCGGATCCGGAACTTTCGTTATACACGGTATCCTATGGCACTGTTGGGGTGTGCATAAATGTTAACTGCATGAAAACGAAAAACCCGATTCATCTCTAACTTTGGAATTAAGCATTTTAGGTGAGTATCTTTAGTTCTAGATGACTATTTTAATTACTACTCAAAAAAAATTATATTTCAAAATCTCTGAATCAGCCTTTAACTTAGGTGTACTGTTGGGCCAAATCCAAAACCGGTCAAACAAGTACCTTAAAATTAAACTTGCTTAGAGGAATAAAATTCCATCCTGATTGAAGAGCATACACTTTGAGGCAAATAAATTCAACAATTTTTTTTCCAATGTGCCATCTCAAATATTCCAAAATGGCGGAAAAAGATCAAAATTGCGTCTTCTGAGTGCGACGGACGGAATTGTTAAAAATAGGTACAATTATTTATGATGAGGGATGATTTCAATTTTTACTTTTGTATGTTAGTGGTTGCATGACTAGTCATCCATAAACTTTTAACAAAATTCTAAAATGTGTTTCTAAATTAAGGAAAAACTTCGAAAACAGCGTGTCAATTCCGTCCGTCGCATTTTTCGGAACAATCAATTATTTTTCAAAACAAAAAGTATATTTATCACATTACATTTTATTTACTAAAAACTATCAGTTTTTAGTATGATAAACCCTTCTATCCAAAATTGGAAAAATTCAATTATATACAGAAGGTACAATAACATGGTGCCATTTTTGTGACGGACGGAAAAAAATTGCGACGGACGGATTTTCCAGGTCAAATGGGTCACAAAAAGCTCAAAACTTTTAGACAGAACATTTTTTATATTTTTTTTGTTGTAAATAATGTAATAAAAGGCGATTATGATGGAAAAATATAAAATGTGCAGCATATTAAAATTATGAAAAAAATTCCGTCCGTCGCAGTTCCGTCTCAGATTGCAAAATAGTGCAAAAAGCGGATGTTTAAAAAATAAGATAAAAAGGTGTGCTATGTTGATTTTTTTATTTTAATTATTCTTTACGTGCATAATCAACTTGTTAACAAGAATATTGATGGATAAACAACATTACAATTCCAGCACGACAGCATGTAAAATTGTTCCGTCTGTCGCATTCCGTCCGTCGCACTTGTATCTTATCGGAATAATTTCCTCAAAATATTTCTCTCACATTTTACAGGTAAGAGACCTAACTCAACATGTATACTGGTAATGGAATCAAGCTCCCCTTAATTTTGACAATAATGAAACAAGTGTTCAGAAGTTTTGGAAACCCACTTTTTGTCAATTCCGTCCGTCGCAATCATAAAATGTGTTGCCATAGCAACATACTTGAACTTGACCACTTGATTTTTTTTTCATATTAAAGTATACAAGTTACTTATTCAATTCATGTAATTATTATGCATAGGTTCAAGTAGGGGAATAAATACAAACAAAAATAACGGTCAAATTCCATCCGTCGCAGAAACGGAGGTTTTGGATTTGGCCCTGTTGTCATATCACGGGGACAAAATTTGAAATCCAGGTTGCCCCAACAGAAAATTTCAACGTCCAAGTTGATTGACTGAGAAGCTGACACCAAAATTCACAAAACAGTCCAATAAACAAGTCTTTTCTCGTCTGAACTGTGTTCTGCAAGAGATATATTGTAAAATTGCATCTAGAATGCATGTTTGTTTATGAAAGATTTTGAAAACTGGACAAAAGAGAAATAATTGACTAGTGCCTTGTTAATTATATATTCTGTTAAGAGACAAAATTATTTCGCTGGCATAATGTGACGCCAAATTCCTTATTAATACTTAGCAAACTGATTTCTGCAAGCCCCTGCCCTGAACCATGAACAATCAAATGGCATATAGTTCAACAGCTGTTTGAGCAATGTCTTAAAGGGTTGCCCTGATTTAAAGGTGGATGGCCCGATTTAAGTATGTGAAGTTTTCATCCTGATAAAATGGCCTTTGACCCAAACCCCATCTGTAAAGTTTCACGCCGATATTTCAATCCGTTTTGATGTGAGAGCTAGAAATGTGATTTTGTAAGCCCCATAGAGTACTGTGTAAAGTTAATATTGGGCGACCAAAATGGACCACATTTTCGCTCTTAACTAATTTCGAACCAAACATTCTTTAGCCTATGATTCCACAGGGCATATGAGAAAAATAGTAGCTTTCTTCTGATATGAAAATTTTGACCACTTACGGTAAAATCGGGGTTCTGGAGTCGAGGCTATTAGCGATCGGGCCATGGACCTTTAAGAATATAAAGTTTTCATCTTGATAGAAGACCCTTCACCCCATGCAAAACCCCATCTGAAAAGTTTTGCACCGATATTTCAATCCATTCTGATATGAGAGCTAAAAATGTGATTTTGTTAGCTCCATAGAGTACTGTGCAAAATTAATATTGGTCGGCCAAAATGGGGCATGTTATCGCTCATAACTTCCAAACAAAATATTCTTTAGCCCTAAGATTTCTCAGGGTAAATGTGAAAAAAATAGCTTTCATCAGATACTAACAATGTTGATCACTTCCAGTAAAATCTGGGTTCTGGGGACGATGCTACTTATGATCAGACATGGCCCTTTAACATCTAGCAGTTACATAATGCCTACAACAGCAAATTTTACAGACACGGATTGTACCAACGAAGTGGAACAATGAAATAACTACATGTATTATTATCTTGAAAACTAGGTTAGTATGATAATTCGCATAATTGCTGTCATAGTGATTATGGTTTTAACACACACCCGTCATCGGCTAAGTGGGTAAAAACACTATAGCGGAATAGGCCTATTTCTATTGTATTGTGCATGAAATAGAAAAAGAAAATAGATAACATGGTTATCTCTAAAAATTGTAATTTTGTCATTAATAAATATAAAGATTTAAAAAAATAATAAAATACATTGAGTTGATAAAATGTACTGGCAAAGTGTGTGAAGTTTTATCTGAAGATGATGGGAGATTAATGTTTATAAAGTCAAGGGATTGGCCTTTTTATACACGCTTGAATGAACCAATATACACTGTTCAATAGTTCGCTGTTTTTATGCTGTATGAAATGTGGCAATGGGATTACTAAATGAGCAATCTTCTTTTAGGAATCATAGAGTCAACCGATCTAGCCAATTTGCCACATTCGATATTATTAGTGAAGCTTTGAAGCCAGGTCACCAGGACTGGGGTCCCTTGGGAAATTTCCCCCTTTCAATGCCTCTGTATGGCCCTGCTAAGACCCAGGACAAAGACTTCATTACTTTGGATTTGGAGTACTGAAATGGTCTGTTTTTTCTGTGTCCATAATATCTGCCCACAAGGAAGGTAGTTTTTGGGTTCCATCCACAGACATCAATCAGTTGTGGCATTACGCCTCAGCTAGTGCACAATTGTGTCAATTTAAAGAACCCCATACAATCCCGACGTCGTATGTCACTCTGTGCAAGACATAAAGTCAATCCTGCCAAAAATAGTTTCTTACCCAAAATCCCATTCCCCTTACCCAATTCCCATATAAGCCAGTGCAAAGGAAGACGACAAGTCGAGTAGCAATCTGTGTATTCTACGGATATGGTCATAATTATTGACTATTTCCCTTCTTCATTGATGGATTTAGATCCAGTTTAAAGCAGCATTGGCACATTTTCACAAAACATGAAATTTCTTTAATTTGCTCTATTGGAAGAATAGAGATATATTTAACACATAAAAATAACATAAACAAAAACAGAATGAGACTTTAATAAGAGGCTTACGACATCCAGGTAATTTGTAGGTCAACTTTAGAGATTCTGAAATATAATTTTTTCTGTGTAATAATTGAAAATTGTCAACTTGAACTAAAGATAGTCACCTTAAATGCTCAATTACAAAGTTTAAGACGAATCAGGTTTTTCGTTTCCATTCAGTAAACATGAATGTATGGATAACAGTACTACCATAGAATACTGTGTAAAACAAAAATTCTGGATCCGGAATTATATAACAAAGTTGTGATTTTCTATATGAAGGACTTTGATTTAAGATTTACTATTTCACACAGTGAATATTATAGGGACAAGCATTATGTATGTGCAAAAATCCCAATTTGTGTGAAAATTGAGGGTGCCCTCCTCGGAAAATCTCTGAGTCAGCCTTTAAGTTTGCCATAACTTTAATCAACAAATATGTTTATTACATGAATATCATAGACTTGTATTGTACTCTTTTATATTAAAACTACAAAGGTTCACAGACCATTCAAACAGTGTGCATGCCGTGGGAACCAAGTCCAGTATGTGTTTTCTTGTGAGTGCACTATTTTTCAAATGTGCCAGTGTCTCTTAATCATTTATTTGTTTATAATTTTTTCAAACTTTTAAAAAGTCTTCTGCATGGTACACTGCACAAAAAAGGACTATAGCTATCCAGTTAAACAACATGCCATTGAATTCCAGAAATGCTTGAACACAAAGGTCGCCTATTATGACTTTGGTATTTCTCCCGTGGGACAAGAAATCATTAGGGACATATTTATGGTATTTCATGGGATCTATTGGGATGATAACAACTTCGCACGAAGTCTATTGCTATTGCCATCAAGTAGAAAAATAGAGTAGGAAAGCCAATCATTTCTGGAACTTTGTTATGACATCAAAGGTCAGAAATACCTTTTAAACACAAATAAATGAGCCTTGTGCACAAATGATCTAAATTTTATATAATAAAACAGATTTAATGATTTGAATCAGATTGGATCAAGAATTTGGTATGTCCGAAGCACAATTATCTGTACAATTCAAAGTTACACTTTTCACAATTCTAATCTTACTCAAAGTTCATTTATGTCTCCAACTAAAAGTAGCGTTGCAGTTCAACAGTGATATGTCCTCACAGCGAAGACTCCAAAATGACAGCACTTAAGTTCACATAAATATCCATGGTATATTCCATGCGAATCTTCTCAGTAACTTTTGTCCAGCAGTTCAAGACGATTGGGTTTTCCCTCGACGACACTAATATTCAGCAATACAATCCAGGTATTCCACCACCACCAGTTTGCCGCTAATGTCCTCATTTAGGACCACAAACTGGAATCCCTTTTTGATTCCAAAACTAAAGCTCTTTTGGCTTAAAAGACAACAGCAAACAGTTCAGCTTTCAAGCCGGGCCATGTTAAAAGCGTCCGTATCATGGATACACGCGGCCCCAGATCAGCTTACTCAGTTGAATAAATCCTGACACCACCACAAGCCACTACTGACTTGTGGACATGACAAGAAGAAGAAGCTTTCAAGCTCCGGTGGTCTCCAAAGTATTATAAATCCAGGCACTATGTAAAGCATAAATCTACCATTATTGTAGATTAAAACAAGCTATAACTCTACTGTATAGCTCCTAGTTACAACTGCTGGCACTGAGTCTTTCCAGTGACAAGTATTTAACTTCTCACAGCTAGATTCCCCTCTCTAACAATAATTATATAACACATAAAAATATTTCTGTCATATATCACATGACATAAAATATTTGAGACTAGTTCCCCAAAATTTCACAGGAGGGAAAAAAGTTCCCATAAAAAGCTACTATTTCCCCCATCACGGGGAAATAGTTCATTTTTATGGGGACTTTTTTCCCTGCATGATTGGTATCTTGACTAGCCTTAGTTGCGGTGGCAGCTGATCTCGACGAGACTTGGCAAGTTTTTCAAATGACAGAAATATTTTTATATGTTATATAAAACAAATATTGACTGCTCTATATTTGTGAAATGGTGCAAAATACCCCCTTAGTGACTGGAGACCGTGGGCCTCATATTTTCCTTCGGTCTCGGTCTCGGGAAAATAGTAGGCTCGTGGTCTCCATTCACCTCGGGTAGTTATTTTGCACCATTTCCATCATGAGCAGTCAATATTTGTATATCATTACATCATCATCATGCATAAACATAATCTTGCACTGACCAATTGGATTTCACATAAATTACATCATCTGCATTGCATCACCTCACATTTATAACATCATGGGGAATTACCTAATAATGCAATCTGTTTTGATCTCAAAGCATAAACAAGTTGACTCAGTTTCTAAATTTACATCTTGGGGAATTCCCATTCACCTTTTTAGTTATAAACAACAGGTGCATATCTCATCACAACACTGAGGGAATTCACTTTCTTCTCTTGCACAATCTATTTAGTAAATAACACCTGGTCTGATCTCAATATAGGGGATTTCCATAATAAACAAAGTGTTTTCCATAAAAAAACCTCAAATAAAATTGAGAAATAAAATAAAATACTATTTTCAATCACAAAAGGGAGGCTAATATAACAAACTAGTCTTGTCCAATTCTGGTGAAACTTGCAGGTATGGAAGTTGAACAAAATATAAATTACTGTATCTTGTTTATTTCATGTGCAACATGTTAAAGTGGCATTTCGTGATCCACAGCCTTGTCCTCCCAACTTACCTCAAAGAAGTTGAGATTTTTATATCATCTGAACCGTTAGTCTAAGTATTTTATGTGTGCCTAATCTTACATGCAAATTTAATCCACTCTGGAAGTATTTTGTGATTTTGTATTTTTTGTCCGTAAACTGACAGAAATTACGACACAGTGGTCAAACATTTTCTCAAACATCAAAATGCACTGTCAGAATCAACTGAAATTTTGGAAATAACCTTTTCTCGTGCATATCTAGTGAACCATAAACAAAAAATGAGGTGCTAGGATCATAAAATACACCTTTAATGTTATATTTATATTTGAAAAGGATGAAAGTAGGTAAGAATGCAAGACCTAAGAAAAGATTGTGTTTCACTTAAGCATGTTTCTTAATTTACGCATTTCAAATGGTTCAGCAGAAATCGGACCAATTCGGTTTTGCACTCTCATTTTTTTAAGCATTTCTTTTATTTCAAATTGCCCAATGTTAAAACCTTATAAATTTGATAACTTTTAAACACGCAGCGATTTGAATCTGATGCATGACTTCACAGAGTCGGATTTGTTCACAATTGACGGGGATTCCGTTCTAGCTGACATCTTCGCTCAACCAGGATTAGATTTCTCACATGGTGGGCAGCTTCTGCACATAGTCTATCTCGTGGAACTCTTTCTGCAGGTTAGTGGGAACTTGAAAATTTAAGAGTGTATGCTGGCCGTCTATTTGCACCATTAATTTTATGGCATTAACTTGTTTGTCTATTTGGTATTTAAGTTTACATTTGAATGTATTTTAGACCAGATTCCCCAGTCTTGGTTCTGATTTAAGTTGAACAGTAAATGATCAATTTAAAGTGGCAATAATAATATTAATAATAATATTTATTTGAATTACTTGCAAGAACAAAACAAATTACGGGAATATGGAACATGTACTATATAAAATGAGGCAAGTAACTCAGGTTGAGCAAATAGGCCTATAAAAGCCCAAGACACAGGTTGTCACTCATCCTTATACGTAAATACACGATGGCTCTAGCTGGCAGCAAATTTACATCTACATTAAAAAGAGTACATTACATACAAACAGTGTCGTAACCAGAGGGGGGAGGCGTGGGGAATCTTGCCCCCTCTGCAAAATTAGTGATTTTCTGCACATTTACATATAAAACAACATAGGCCTATTACATTCTACGATACTAACAAATTTAATATATGCTAATTGGCAGATTTAGGGGTGCATAAGGTACCGGACGCATTGTAGATGTATACAAATATAAAAATGGCCTTTTTACGCATGCACGGGGTTGAAGGTACAGTAAGTTAATTGCCCCCCTTCAGAATTTTAATCTGACTGAAAAAATTTGGGTCAGAAAATTTGGCGCCTCTGAAAATGTGTGTGCCCCCCTCTGCCCCCCCCCCCAGGAAAAAAACTGGTTACGACACTGCATACAAAGAAGTTCATAAACAAATACATGATTGTATATAAAAAATAAATATAACACATAGCCCCATACTACAAGATATGCCCAAATAACTCAAAAACGAACTTGATAATATGCCCAATTCTGCAATTTTACATATCGTTCAGGGTTTTAAAACCCAATGGCTACTTCCACATACAGGTTCAGTTTTCAGGAGGTTTAAGTAGAATGCCATTGGTTTCAGTGAATGGTATTATGCCAATATATCTATTTTTTAAATAAGATTCATCATGATAATTGTGTGTGAATTAAGAAACTGAAGTTGGATGTGCATTGTGCATAACAGTTTGATGCTACCATTTTAGGTAAATGATTACCTAGTGGATTTAAATGAGAGAATATGGGTGTTTCCATGAGGTGACACCCTTCTTTCTGTCACCCTTATGAATTCGGAAACCTTAACGGAATAAACCACATAAACCATGTGGTTTATTCTGTTAAGGTTTCCAAATTCATAAGGGTGTCAGAAAGAAGGGTGTCACCTTATGGAAACACCCAGAGAATATCATGCTTCCATTTTCTGCAATGAACATTGATGTAATATTACATTATCTTAACTTTTCACTTCATTTCCTGAGTTCAGCATGCATTTAAATCATTTAAGCGTACATTTTTCATTTAAAGCTTATTATAAATCATTTAAGGGTACATTTTTCATTTAAAACTTATTATATACAGGGAGAAACTTTGTTTTGTACAGTGTTATAGCTATGCTAGTTGGCGGCAGTCAGGGTAACCGGCAGAGACTCAATTTGACCAGCAGTAACTTAAAATTTGCTCTACCGACCGGCACAAAATCTCAATAAAGTACAAGCAATCGCAATATTAGCTTATATAACCAAGGAGATTTCCAATCACTGGTACTTGATTTACCCAGCACTCAATGGCCTGGCTATATAACCCTGGTATTAAGCAGCAAATGACTTGCGTCTTTAGGGAGGATTACCTGAAGAGTAGGAAATCAGCGGCCCGACCGTGTGGCGTCATACCTCATTCACGGTGAACAATGACGACAAGACGACAAGAATCCGTTTTGACAGCCGGCAGCTATTTTGAAAAATTCAGTAGTCTTCAACTTCGATATGTCATTGAAAGTTTGTTAGTATTATCATTAAAACTGCTTTAAATGTAGTGTTAACATTATTCTACCACAGAGAGACTTGCCACATGGTCGATCTGAAGGTTTTCTATCAAAAATCGGAGGGTGAAAGTACGCGACTCTGTGTTTCGAAGACGATGGACCGGAAAAAGTACTAGCTTGCATGAATCGCCCGTTTGATTATCGAAAGGTGTGCAATACAGTCCGAGTGAATTTTCAATAGACCTCTGGTAACATTATTCTACATATATGTCATGATCCTTCAAAAGCAATCCTCACGGGTCATCACAACGGTTTTTGGTTTGTCTTCATGTCGACGAGGCTGTACGGTTGTTGTTTAAACAAATATGGACGTAGGGTGCGTTACCTCGTGTGAAATTTCTGGCAAACGGATGTTCACACTGACCGACCGCAGCCACGACGGTGGGCGGGACGTGAAGTTTTGGTGCATGAACATTTAACCCGTACTGGCACAGTGATCAAGAGATGTGTGTATGTATATGGTGTGTATGGGTGTGGTGTGTGTGTGTAATTAATAACTAAACATAGGGGGCTAAAAACACTGTGTATGTTTTCCCATCAAAAACTGGAGACTGGATTATTTGAATAGAGGGCGGACTCCCTCCCCGCCCCAAAAACTGTCCAGGGACTCTATATTCGAGAGAACTTCCGAAAGAGAAACCACTACTTCACTACTTTTACCCCCACCCCTCTTTCAGAACCTGCCCTAGGCTAGACCCCGCCCTTTCACTGCGGTGGTAGTCCCGTTGTACTTACTAGCTTTGCTACCGTTGGCTGCAGAAAACCCTTGACAATATCTCCACCACCTCTTGTGCCTACCACCCTATTTTTTCATTTGATTTTTTGCTTGCTGTGAGAAATATAAAAATGTAGCTGTAGATGATTAAAAGTGACGTATATCGAAGGAAATTGGGCGACAAGACGCCATTTTAATTCAACATGCTTGGTGGTGGAAAAAGGCAAGAAGAAGAAGAAGAATTTCGTGATCACTCCCCTCGGCCCCCTCGAATATTAACTTGTGCAGAGGGAAATCATTTGGGGACCGAGGGGAGTGATCAAGATTAAGCTTATTGGTGGACAAGATTTCCACTTGCTTGTGCAATTGATCACATTTGCATTTACAGCTACGCCGGTTCCTGCGACTATGGTGTCGCACCACTGAGCCACAAGCCGAAAACAAAGGGCACAGGGCACCAGCGTAATTAACAGCATACTGTTGGATATTAGTTACGCCCAAGACCATGCCAAGCCGTATCGAAAAATTACCCCGAAACAAAATTACACTCTGTGTTGATTCCCCAAGGCATAATCGAAATAAAAATGATCCTATGAACATCAATGAACAATCGTCAGGAATTTAGTTGTTGGAAGATGTTTAGCCCTGCAAAAGATCATATAAATATTTTTCCTTTTCCCAAAATGGCGTCACGATAGCAGTGCCACGGGGGTCTCGCTTGTGGGTAGTTGCTAAGAACGTGTGACCTTGTTAACACAGTAGTAATGCACAACACTCCGAAGTTCTAATATTGTTTTGCACAATTGGAATTTGACCTCGGTGAGTCGAGGACAACTTATACTGATCACTGGTCCGCCAACTCGTGTCGTTTGGTTTTGGTTACCAGCGAAAAAATTGGCATTGTCGGCCGATTTGAATAGACACGGGAGGAGCCCAGAGGCCTGTGACACACATGGCAACATGTGATAAACATTTGTACATGCAGTCGGTGAAAAATTTACGCGTTTGGCAAATCGCATTCCCAAAATCATGGGTAGGTCAGGTACAACACTTCCGTTTCCTGTTTTGATGGCGGGCAAGTTTGAATGGAGTGGAGGCTTGATTTTCAAATGTTTTATTTTAAAAAATCTTCACTATTTCGAATCTGAGAGATGTGGTTGACCCAGTCATATTAACAGGAAGTAAATTAATCCAGGGGGAAAAACCAATTGGTTATTTTATCAAATTAATGTTGAAATTTTGGATGTTTTTTTGTGTTTTTGTTTATTGGTTTCTTTTTTTTTATGAATGTTTTTTTCTTTTATTTTTTGTAATATTAGTATATTAGGTATTGCCTGTAAGAACTCCCAGGGCGGGAAAAATTAAAAAAAGGGGGGTGTGTTTTATAGGTAGGCCATTTATATTTCCATTTGCAAACCATAGCCACCAACTACGTATGACCATGCTCCGCACTGGCCTTATTTTTCATGCTCATTCAATACACATGGAAAAGATCTTGCATTTTATACAATTATGGTAAAAATTCAATTTAATCAAATCTGAACTAACTTCATTAGCTTTCATTGTCAGCCTGATGAAATAACTTATTACAATATCTGTTTATATTATAGGACTTTAAAAAACGAGAGGGGCAGTTCCATGTCATATTCTTCACTGAAGCCGAGACAATTTGGCATAGCAAACCGCTGAAACTACTAACCCGGCGAGCAATTATACAACACTTGGCGCAAAATACAAACTGTCATCTTGTAACCGACATTCCCCACCCATACACTCAACAATGGAAAAACTACATAGACAGTCATCACCCTGCCTTCATTATGCTTAGTGATGGAGAGTCCCTCAAGAAAAAAGGACATCGTATGTTAATACGTGCTCTTTTGAGGTCATCTATAAAGTTAGGTGTAGACTGCGCATTCTGTTCACCTCTGAGGCGATCGCTAAGAAGCATCAATACTTTCTATATAGAAGCCAGAAAAGCAGAATATTACTGCAGATCGCAGGTAAATAGTTTTAAAAGTGACAGGCTACTGGAAGAGACTCAGTTTGTGCACGCACGGCTGCATTAAGTTGTTATTTGTTCTACCAGGGAATTTGATAGGAAATGAAAAGGTTGTGTAAACAATATTAGGTGGGATGCATGTGGCTCAAATTGTGCCCCATGGCCCCAGCTTCCAGGGTCTGCTCAGGGGCCATACATATGAAGGGCGTACACCACTAAATAAACGCTCCAAATACATGTAAAAATACCACACCGTGCCCTCTGATTTATACCTCACGTGACAATATTTTGAATCCACTCCCTTATAGATTACAATAACTGAAACTTTCAAAGAATTTGCAATTTGTTATAATTCTAGTATAGATTTTGATAAAAGGTCATATGAACAGCGCTACCACTATTTTGAGCCGACGTGGTCGCCTCATAGCTGCTTTCGACCAGTGCTGGAAGTTGAGCGATGATCAAGCTATACTCTTTCATTTTTATACCACCCTCACTGGAAACCTGTCCCCAAAAGACTGCAAAATATCTCACACGTTTTGTTATTTTACCAGAACTACCTACCATTCCCCCAAACGTGGAGTGATTTAGTGTTCTGCACTCTGAACCATGACCACACGCTTCCCATGAATTGATGCAACTAACAGTAGAGGTGGGCTATAGAAGGTCAGTGTTTCAGATCACTTCAAACACAGGATTATTTGATTACTTCAATCACCCTGATCCCACTTTCAAAGAAAAAAAATGAAAAAGTGTGAAGCCAGGGTGCCCCATCAAAAAATCCAAATGGCCGCCAAATTGTCAAAAATTTGATTTTTGACCATAACTCAATTATTTTTTGTTCAATTTGCTTAATTTTGGTGGCAATACCCATATTTTTGGGAATTATGCTGTGCAACTTTCATCTCACCATAGCCTTTCGTTTTCTTGAAAATGAAGTTTTTGCTTACAATTGAGCTCTGAGGGCGCTTTTCCATAAAATGCGCATCCTATTGAAAATGGTGATTTTAACAATAAAAATGTTTTATTATTATGGACACTTGCTGAAAATTTGACTTGCATAGTGTTTGCAGTTTTAAAACTGTAGGCTTTTTAATGTAAAAAAGTGCCCTCCATCGAAACCTACACATAAGTTTGTTGGCCCCTGCATATTAAATTGATGCCACAGGAATATTTAAAATGTTACACAGCTCTAATCTTCAGAAAATGATGATGATGGCCCACCAGTTAAAATTAATAAGTTTTGATATGATGTGTACTTTTGGGAAAGCACCCTTGTAGTTCAATTTTAAGCTAAAACTGCAATATCGAGAAAACAAAAAGTTTTGGTGAGATGGAAGTTGCATAGATTGATTCCTTGTAAACCAAAACATGGGTATTGCCACAAAAATGAATGTGATTAAACAAAAGCTTATATCGTTATGGTTAAAAAATGATTTTGGCCAGTTTGGCAGCCATTTTTCAATTTTTCGTTGGGGCACCCTGGTTTTCGCACTTTTTTCATTTTTTCTTCAAAAATGGGATAAGTATTATTAGAGTCGTCAATGTAGACTGTGTTCAAAGTGATCTGAAATTATAACCTAAATATAACCCTCTATAGCCCACCTCTACTAACAGCCAGTCACTACTAGCATCATGCTTTTTTTCTTGTTTACACAATCTGTGCATACTGCACAGAAACATCTGTGACCCCGTGTTGTACTCTTTTTGCTTTCTGGTCTATTGACACCTAAAACATGTGAGTATGACTGCAAAATCCATAGTTATTTTGTTTTTCGATCAGAATAATTTTGGTTTCATGAGTAAAAACAAATTAAAATTTTCAGGTATGCAAAACCTCTGAAAAAAAGCTTAATTTTAAACAACCCCAAAGGTTGTTTTGAGTCATCCCACAATGCACCAGTTTTGGGACATTTCACCTCAATATGGTCATGTGATCACATAAAAATCGTATTCTTAACACATAAAAACCCTAACTTTAACACTATTTTAGCCCACAAAGCGTTAGTACTTAGGGAATTTTTTGCATGATTATGAAATGTCTTGTGGTTCTTAAACTATTGGAACACTTTTTATCCCTAAGTACTGACATGTGTTTAGTACAGTACGGTATAGGCACATTGCTATGCATCATGGGATTGATCCAAAACACCCTCTGAAACAACCCTAACAAACTAAAACGTAGAATGGTAGTAGATCGGTCTCTCTTTAACATAAGTTTGTTTGCAAAAAAAACTCCAAAGCAAGCTGAATTTGTTTTTGAAGTTATGGCGAATGGTTTCTTTGTCGTGTGCATCTACAGCATATGCTGCATGTTAAATAAAAGCAAATTTTGTAAATATTTGATTTTAAGTTTCTACCATTCATAACATAAATGAAGTTCTTTTTCTCACTGACCATCCACTCAGTATATTACAGGGTTATTTTGAATATCTTGCTTCACTGCTTTGAATGCAAAACAGAAAATTTCACGTTGAGCTACCAATAGCTGTAATTGCATGATTGTATATATTTTATACATTTTAAATGTATTCTAGGAAAGAGTTCCATATGTACCCCCTCTTTGATATTTGACAGGAAACAAAATCTTTTTAATTATGGCCTAACACTAACAAATACCCTAACCCTAAGGCCAAAAATAAAAAAGAATTTGTTACTTGTTCGAAGAGGGGTTAGGGTCACATATGGAACTCTTGCCGTATTCTATCCACAGCACAATATTGCCACTGCTTACGAGCTGACAACATTGAACTTAAAGCAAGAAAGTGCAGAAAGCTATACTGACCAAGAGCTTACAATGGTAGGTGTTCATTTTAATGTGATATTAACCAGCCATCTCTTTCCCCCTTTTGGTTACAATGATCAGGGAAGGAAAGGGTGACCTGAAGGTAGATGTGGATAAAGTTGGGGAAAGGGGTCAAGTTGTGTCAAGATTTGTGTAAAATTGTTATACAGTCATGAAACTTGGTGGGTTTAGAAAACATTGGATGCTAAACATTTTGAAGGTTGTTTTGAGACTATCGGAGGTCATCTGAGGTCAAATCAGTCAAAATTTTTGTATGGTCATGAAGTTGTGTACATGTATATGGGTAGTAATGTACTATAGAAATTAAAAGAATAGCATTGTGTGTATTATTGAATGGCACAAGACTGTAACTGATTTATCTCATCCCTCTATGCGCCATCCAATCGTTGTGCAAGCATCCGCGCATTGTCTTGTTGTTGTGCATCTATTCATGCATTGTTTTGTTGTTGCACAAGAAACCACACTTTAAAAAAAAACTGCCACATATGATATTTAGTGTTGCATTGTCTGAAATAAATCGGTGGAAGACCACATACATCTGAAAAAAAATTCCTACTTTCCCAAATCTAAAAAAAATCTCCCAATGACCCTAGTTAATTTTGCTTTAGAAAAGATTTATTTGAGCCAGTGGGACAGCATGTGATATCAGTAGTCATTTTCACTCGCAAAATGTAACCAACATGAATACTCGCGTGCCTTCATAAATATGCATAAGGACTTTCCGAATATGATGATATGCAAACTATGTAAGATGGTACCCAGATTTATGATAATGAAGTGCGTATGCTCATTATAATACTTTTGGGCACCTCAAATCTGATTATGCTGTTTAAATTTGCATATCTTGGTTGCAAATAAAACATCTTTGTAATGGACCCAAGTATTGCCCATGCATGTCATCTGTCTTTACAATGTGTATTAATTACCTCATTTGCATGTAAGTTCTTATTGGCTAAACAAAGATCATTTGGCATCTGCCTTTTGGTTGAAGCCAAATGACCAATTTCCATGAAACTTGTTTGTGAGTCGTAGTAGACACAGTATTACCCATTGGTCCGTCAATTACCAAATGTGCATGTTAAAGTGACAGGAGGAGATTTTTTTAGGATATGAATTTCTGTCAAATTTCACTGGATCGGTTGTAGACCACCTACCAAGAACGTTTGGAAGGTTTATTGGACAAACAAGTGCAAAAGAAAAATGCAAACCTTGTTTGAACTGAAATGCCTGCTATCGTAATCGTTCCCCAAAACCATGCTTTGACTTTCTGTCATGCATGACAGAAACTACTAAATCATCATCTTATTACATAAAGACGGCATATTCGGCTTATTCACTTCAGGTGTGATCTAATACATTGGTAGCATTCCAAATATGTAAAAAACCTAGGTTTGAGAAAAATTGGAGGTGCTTCTTTCTGAAAATCTCATGTCTCTTTAAGTACCTCATTTACATATGTTTTATTGGGTAATAATAACAAAAGGCACCCATGGCTCACTCTGTATATTCTCTGAAGATGGAGTGTGCAAACCGAGGACCACAAAATCTATTTTTTTATCCCCCAGGTCCATATGTATGTGTGTTCCAGTTTGGTGTCTGTGTGTGTGTGTGTTTGTTTGTTTGTTTTTTCATAGGATCATCGTTCCAGTTTTTGGTTATGTTTTCGTTTTTCAGGTCTTCGAAAAGTTAAACACCAATTTAATCCAGACTTGGGGTTAAGTTGCAATAGAGGTTCCTTCTTATGTGGCTGATGTCAAAGATCAAAGGACCAAGGTCAAAGGTCATTTGAGGTCATGTTCCATACTGCCATCTTGCCAGGGGGATGATGCAAGTTAACTTGCTGTATTTAAAAAAAAATAGATTTGTACTTTAGCCCTATAATGCACAGACTCTTACAGGTTCCTTCTTTCACCAGATATGTGCTCAACTGCTCTCAACTGTGGAGAAGAACAGGGACAACCGGTCACTAATATCTACCAGTCGTGATGTCATCACTGTCATTGCCTGTGTTGTGGTCATGAATGAGATCTCCCCACATCGATGGACAGTATCACGAGATTTAAAGTATGGTAAAAATGCTGGGTTGGGCTGATATAGCTGTGGCATGCAGTGACGTGGGGGGGGGGGGCAAGGCAAACTGGGCTTTCCGGCCGAGCGCGCCTTAAAGACCTCCAGTGATCCACCCGCAAGAGCCAAATAATGAAACTTGCAGGATAGCTTAAGTGACAGGAGGAGATTTTGTGAGGCTACAAAATTTTTTCTCATTTTTCACTTGATCGGTCGTAGACCACCTACAGAGCTGCCAACTCTCCCTGATTCTCAGGGAGGCTCCCTGAAATTAATGTTTTTTGTACATTATACAAACCAATTTGGCAACCTCCCTGATTCAGGAAGGTTTTGCTCCCATTAGTTACATATAAGTCTTTAAAATCTCCCTGATTTTTTTAATGTGACACCTCCCTGATTGCTGAAGTAAAATGTTGGCAGCTCTGCACCTACCGAGAACGTTTCGAAGGTTTAGTGAAAACAAGTAACAAAAGAAAACAGCAAACCCTTGTGTTTGAACTTCCCTGCTATCGCAATCGTCCCCATAGAAAACCATGGTTTGACTTCTGTCGTGCACGACAGAAAGTACTAATCATCATCTTATTTCATAAAGATGCGTATTCGCTTATTCACTTCGGTGTGATCTAAACATTGGTAAGCATTCCAATATACACAAAACGCAGGGTTCGACAAAATTTGGGGGTGGCTTTTTTTCAGGAAAATCCCTCAAATGTCCTCTTTAAAATGATGTCTATGCATAGAAATCTAATAAGTTATTTTTCCTGACTGAAAACAGTGTTCAAAGATATGATCTCCATTCAATTACGGTTGTAGTAAATTGTCCTTGTCGGACAGTTCTGATAAAATAAATGAGTTTGTCCTTATTTGGCTGCTTTTGGTTTCTTATAATTGTAGGGTATTCACTAGGTGCTATACTTTGTTACAGCCATGCAAAAATGTGATTTTTGATGATTTTTGGTCATTTTCTGATTTTGTAAATCACTGATAGTGCCTTTAAGAGGTTTGGTACATTTTGTGACCCCACTTTTTCTGCTCCCGTTGAATTCAGCAGCCTTAATGACGGAATAAAGTACAGTATTCCCTGCACTTTATTCTGTCAAGGCTGCTCAATTCAACTGGGAGCAGGCCCAGTGGGGTGGCAGTAAATGTCACTATGATGTAAGGCATGCTCATCTACTGGGCTCAAGTTCAGTAGCCTTGGATGGCACATTGTTAACAACAGCTGTCCATGCACTTTCTTGGGTATCATGCATCATACTAAAAGAATAGAGGGTGTATTTGCTCAATGCAATAGTGAATGAAAGCTATTGAACTGCTCCATGGGATATGAAATTGTATTATCTCTAGTGTTTACCAACCCCCTTTGGGTAGTGCCTAATCAACCAATTTCCCCCCTCAACAATGTGACATGGGCCCCACGTGGGTCATTTGTGGGCTACTTCCTGGGCCCCTCATTGGCTTCCCACCTGGGGCCCACTTGTTTTTTGTCGTCGGGATTCAAATGGGTCCCAAGTGGGCAAGCTGATGCATGTTAACGGCTAATTATATGCTTTAATTAAAGAAAAAAAAAAGAGTTCTAAGTACGGTTGGATATTGTTTTTAATTTCCAACTATTCATTAGGCATCACTTGCATCTCATACTAACATGGGTTAGCACAAATATTTATTACTTTACCTGGTTGGATTCGAACCGGGGACCTCATGATCTTAAGTCTGATGCTCTATCCAGTCGACCACTTGTACTTACTGCCAAATTGGCATCAATTAATATTTAAAGGAGTGTGAAGTTAAAATGATTAACTTGTATGTTATGGCCTTCATATCGACAGGGATGAGTTTAGTTGACCTATTAAATAAAGTTAATGAAATATTGGAAAAAAGATATGGAAAATAACTTACACATTTTTACCCACGCAATGGGACTCAAAAATTTTTTGGGCAGCCCTGGAAAATGCCCAGCATCCTGGCCATATGCAGTAAAATATACTCAGCCGGCCAATTGCAAAACCTACATGGCTCCTTTTAGGAAACCACTTAAAGCCCAATTAAAGCAAATTATTCATCACTATGGACAATTGAACCTACAATGGCCCATTTGGGAAACCCACTTATTTTTTTTTTTTTTTTAAGCCCAAGTAAAGAAGCATATCAGTTACCCATTGAACAACTAACACTGGACCCATTTAGAAATGCCATGTAATTCCCATGCCCACGTAAGCCCATGTAACCCATGTGAAAACCCAAGTGGGCCCCACTGACCATTAACTTGGGTAAAACCACTAATGGGTAGCCCAGATTAATCCCACATGGGACCAACACAAGTAAGCCCAATCAACACCCATAATGGGTTGCCTACATGGGGCCCATCAGGAATAGCCCACATGATAACCCATGTCCCACCATGCCCCATACAACACCACATGGGCCCCATAGGCATAAACCCTCATGGTTACCCATTTAACAAACCCACATGTGCCCCTTTAGGAATAGCCCACATAAAACCCATGCCCCAAACTATCGCCAGCTTACCCCCAAAACCCACATTGGCCCCAGCACGGCATGTTGGAGGGGTTACATCCTAAGGCTAGATCTATTCTGTCCTCCATCAAGATTCAAAGTCAAAATTTTTTTGCATGCAATAATTCAACTAATTGTTAATTAAAAAAATAAGGTTACCTGCATGATATTTTAATTTCTTGTAGAACAGGTATTAAATCCGTATTTTGGTTCAGTATATTGGCCCCTCCGACAATAAACAAAAAACCCCTTTCTTTAAAGAGAATGAAATGGAATGTCCACTCTCCATCATATATAATCCCCGTCTCACTCTGAACCACTTTCTGGTCAAAATAGACCCTTAAATCCTCAGGGGGGGGCCCCCATACTGGACCATGGTGGGTAAAACAAAAATTTGACCAGTAAAAATATCTCACAAAAAACTTAGTGGTGTGCACCTTATTAATCTACTTCGGACAATTTTCTACAGATAATTAAAATCATCCTGCATGTAGTCTCCTTCTCTGATAACTTAAACAATTAAATCTCTTTCATAACTTGTTCCTTGTAGATAAGGTTATTAAAGCCGTAGTTTTCAAAGCTCACCTATTTCATAGACATGATGGCCTGAGAAAAATCTTTGTGTTCTTCTTTCGGCCGTTTGTTGAAAAACATGAACACACTAGCATTAGACCAATCACCTTTTTAAAAAAATATCAGGTACTGACAACTGCCTTGCTGAAAGCAGCGGATGTTGGACGACGCTGATCTGTAGAGAGTTTGGTGTAGAAAATAGTATCAAATCTCTTCCATACTCTATGCATAGCACAATTTAATGCCTCTTCTTGCCATAGTGGCTCTTGTGACAACCACGACAAACAGGTGCTTGTCAACCCTTTACTGTTGTAGCCTTTAATATTTATCCAAACAACGTACTACACAGACACAACGTCTGCTTTAACATATCTTGGCAAATCAATTTGCTTAACTCCACGGGCACGTGCACTTGGTTGTTTTGATACCAAGAAATGGTATCCTTCCATCTCCTTAGACATAAATTCAGTAGATAATGCAACAATTGCACTACTCGGTCTGCCGACAACTAATGCAACTAACATTGCAGTCTTCCAAGTTGGAGCTTTAAAAAAATCTTGTCCATAACCAGGCATTATCTTAATATAACGTAGAACTTTCTCCACCGCCAGTAACAATGTAACGAGACTGGAGTACGTTTGTTGAAAATTCCTTCATGAGCCGTTAAATCAAATAGTGGACTACCGACAGTACCCGCCAATAGGCAAGAGACATTGAAATGTGCAGAGTGTAAGAATTTATTGTGGAATTAAAATGACCAACCCCTCCTTGAATAAAGAAAACAGAAATTGTCCCAAAGATGCTGAATCGGATTATCTTTTGCTTGTTACACCAGCGAACCCATTGTTTCCAAGCTCCAGAGTATTGTTGTTCGGTATCTGATCTCCATGAGTCGAGAATAAGCTCGACTGCCTCGCCAGGAATTTCTTGATCTGAGAAGTGTCGGCTGACACAAGCCAACCTGCCAGTTTCATTGACTGCAGAGGATGCTTTTCCCCTGAGTGATGAAGTTGAAGAAGACTGCGAATTTTTGGAAGTAGAATGGGCCTGTGAATAAGCATGCTTAGTAGACTTGGAAACTAAGGTTGCGTTTGCCATACTGGTGCGATTAACAACACAGACAGCCAGCCAAGTATCATAAATGTGTTCAGAAAAAAATTATGTGGGCATTTTTTGTTACAAGCTGGCAACCATGTCAGATCAACTGCTCATATGGAATAGTTTCTCATAAGAGTTGTTGCCAAAAATACAAATTTATTTTTTTGGCCTTTTTGGCCCAAAAAAGATGATTTTTTGCCAAAAATATGATTTTTGGATTTGGATGTATTGATATCTTCAAACACGCTTTATATCAGAAAATTACCACTTTTAAAGTAATTTGGACTATATTTACGTCTTAAAATAACAAAATTAAAGATAATTAGATCAAAGAAAATAAAAGCCTTCCAGAGCCTTTAGGTCATTTTTCCTCAAAAATATTGTTTTTATATTTGAACTTATGATCACATAACATTTTAAAGTAGCACCAAAGCATCAAAACCCATAACACCGTTCTGTTTGCCCTAGTGTGAATGCTTTACTTTTAAGTCGAAATTACAGTAGTGTTTACTTTAAAGGGGCAATCAGGATATGTACAATGATTGCTATCTCGGATGAAATTCACATATTGATTTTTGGCCCGACATTGGATTTTTTCTGATTTCATGTCTTTTGTAACTAGAAGACATGTAGTTTTAGAATGAAATCAGTTTTTTAAAAAGCAATATGGGCTTAATTTTAGTCCATAATTAAAATTTATATAGTAAAAAACAAAGGAATAAAGCTTTCCAGTGCATTTAAGTCATTTTCTCAACATAACGTATTTTTACCATGATTTACAAAATGTTTTTAAGTACGCACAAAAATATCAAAACATGTTAAAAACTTTTTTTGCATTGACCTAAACTATAATGCTGTCACTTTTTAATTAGAAATGAAGCTACATCGTTTTTCCCATGTACGGAACCCATGTGGGACCCTCAACAGCATTTATTTATTTTGATTTTGCTAAATCCATTGCATCACTGTACTTGTTTCATTATTATTCTAATCCGATTTTTTTGATAAAAGGTCTTTACAATATTCCAAGACTTTGTCTTTGTGTCCCTAATTTCAGATGATCTGTAGGACAAAAGAATTACCCACTGGAAATTCGACGCCCCCTGATTGCGCACGCATCGGGGGTGATGATCTAGAAACACTGACTCTGGAGCATTTTTGGTATGCTCTTTCCACCTGGTTGACTCCACGGGCGGGAGAGCGACCACCGTGAGCCCCGACCTGGGCGCGCAGCGGCCCGGACAGGGATGGGAGCAGTCAGGTTTTGATGGTAATATAAAAACGGAGATTATGGTGAATGACTCTCCCCCGGGAGAGGGGAATCACCTACATCTCCTAGTAGTTCCCATTCAGCTTGACTTATTTTGCCCACAACTTGCAACTGGTAAGTCCACAACGCCTGACTACCAGAGTTTCTGGCCATAAGGCAAGGGAGCTATGGTTGTCTGGTCTCGCTGTTTAAGTTGACACAAACCAATAATAGATAGTTGCACTTACCTCGTCTCAATGGGTAAAGGGCTACTGGGAGCTGTGGCGACTGGAAGATGTGCAGGCTTGCGGATTACGAGAAGCTGTGATAGGATCCTAGCAGCCGTCGAACCGCTGCGTACTAGCACATCTCGGAGACAACTTGTTGGAATTTAGATCGGACAACCCATCCCCTACTAAGCGTCCATTACATCTTGTATAGAACGCTGCCCCGGAGGAGGCCCAAGCAGCCGCCTGAGATCGTACGTCGTGAGCTCCTATGTGCTCCCCGTCAGACTAACCTCCGTACTAGCTGGCTCTCCGTTATGACTGCCACGATCCATCTGGCTAATGTCGTCTTTGAGGCCTTGGGCGAAACGGCTTTCTGATTGGTTAGGAAAAGCGGTCGTGAGCCCCCCTATATGGCTGAGTCATTGCTGAGGTAAAACTTCAAGGCTCTAACTTGACACCAGGGTCTTTCAAACATCGCTGGAACCTGAAGCTTGTCGGAGATCTGCGGAGGATGATCGCTGTGAGTGAAGCTAGAGATTGATTCTTGGCCATGTAACCTGATCGGGGAAGACGGCGAGCGGCGTTCCCTGTTAAGGTGAGTTCATTCTCTGCCTATATACAGAGCATGGAATATCCTATACTCTCCTGCCTGATTCTGCGGCGACAATGAAGAGAGTCTTCTTGGTGGTGCCCGCTAGAGACGCCTGGTGAATAGGCTCATAAGGAGGTGTTGAGCGGATGACTGTTTGCAGGTCCTGCTGGAACCATAAGCGTTCAGGCGGGGCCGTCGATGTAGCATTTTCTTGATGAGGTCATGAAGCGCTTGCGAGTTAGACAGGTGATCGCCTCCGCCAAACCCCCGATGAATGGCTCCTACTGCCGAGCGGCAACTCCTGCCGTGCGTGGGTTGGCCTCATATTCGAAACTCTCTGCATCAGAAGTCCACACCTCCTTTAGCTTTGCTCGCAGAGGGTCCACGTGGTGATCCCTGCACCGTTCTCCGGTAACTTGACCAGTCGGCATTCTAAGTCTATCCTTTTTGTAGTCTTCCTTGCCACTCCCCCCGCCAGACGAGCAGCTTGGAGCGAAGGCCTGCTGCTCTGTAGTACTGGGTGAAATGGGCCATGCAGTCATGGTTGTCGCCTTCAGAGTCTCCAATCTTAAGGATACCACCCCCCCCCCCCCCCCCCCCCCCCCCCCCCCCCCCCCCGGAGTCTGCAGGTCCTTCCTCATTGGAAGAGTCCCAACGGGTGTTGTCATACAGCACGACAGGATTTTTGAACCAGAGTGCTGAGGCCGATTTGGGCACGACATCATCATCAGCAGTTGCTGTCGGTACTTGAGAAGAACTCGAGGAACGAGGGCGATCGGAGGGAAGACGTATATTGTGACTCCGTCCCACTCCATTGTCATGACGTCCTGGTGAAGAGCTGCTGGCTCCCAGCTCCACGAGCAGTATGTCGGACTTTGACTGTCGGTATGCAAAGGGTCGACTCCTGGTTCCTCCGCTTGTTTAGTGGGAGACGACCGACTGTTGTCGCACTGTGACTATAGACGTGACTTCCCTTGACTAGATGAAGTCGTCTCAGCGTCCCATGAACTGCCCCACAGCTCTAACGTGTTGATGTGATGCGTGGCCAGCTTCCTTGTCCAAGTCCTGAGAGGCGAATGTCTCTTACGTGGTGGTGCGTTGGCCCACGCGGGGGGGCCCGCTCTTTGACGCTCCGTTGTTGAAGAATGAAAGAGGGGTGAGTGAATTTTACAGTAACAATAGTTTAATGGTATACAAGCATAATGGATAACTTCCAAAACTTATTGTCACTATTTTGCTTATATTGTGTGACAAAGTAAGTTATCATGTAAAGCCTGATACAATAGCAAATTGTGTTTCATTTGTAGTGAAAAATTCAGTACTTAATTCTTTGGCCAACTTTTTGCAACAGTTAAGTAATTCTTTACTGAACTCTTGATATTTAAGTAATCTGTATCTTATAATAGGCTGTTAAAGATGCTATTTTATATTATAATAAAAAAGTCAAAGAGTATAATATTAATTATGTTACAAATCTTCTTTGTCTTGATGTTCCCTTTCATTAGTCAGCTGATTTAATTCAAATTAACATATGTTTGGAGGCGAAATGTCTTAAAAATACCATAATACTTAAATTGTCCTTTGTTTTTTTCTACATTGATTTTTGGTTAATTATTGACCAGTGGTGTTCGTTCACAATTGTTTTCACAAACTGATTTGTAACTAACGCATATGTTGAGTTATCAGTAGTGGAATTTGTCAGGAAATTAGCCAACTCCAAATTTCATCCAAATTCCACAATTTGGAATTATTCCTGTTGACCTAACAATTATTTTAACAGACCCTAGACTGCCCCCTTAGGTACACAGCTTTATTTCTACTTAAAAAGTGAGCGCATTGTATGTTAGGTCAGTCAAAACTGATTTAACAATGTTTAATGATTTTTGTGCTTCCTTAAAACCTGTTCTTAAATCATTAGTTTCAATAATACATTAGTTGAGAAAATGACCCACTATAAATGCCCTGGAATGTTTTTTATTTTCTTTGTTTTTTACCTACATTAATTTGTTACTTATGACTATAATAAGCCCATAACCAAAACAGGTGAAATCATAAAAATCCAATTTTCGGACCAAAATTCACTATGTGAATGTTTATCCCGATATACAGCAATCATTGTAACATACCCTAGATTGCACCCTTTCAAGTTTAACAACTAGCTGTAATTTCTACTTAAAAGGTAAACACATTCACACTTTAGGTCAAACAGACACTGTGTTTTGTGTTTTTTTAGCTTTTGTGCTTACTTTTAACATGTGTATGTACATCATTAACCCAGTTGAAATAAACAATATTTTTGAAGAAACTACCTGATGCGCTGGAATATGCGTTATATTTTCCTTTGTTTTTTACTACCTTAATTAGTTATTATGAATAAATATAGCCCCATATTGGTTACACTGAACTTTCATTGAAAACTACATGTCTGTCTAGTTACCAAATCCATGAATCATAAATCAATTTTCGGACCGAAATCACTATGTGAATGTTCATTCCGATTATATAGCAATCATTGTACATATCCTAGATTGCCCCTTAAAAGTTAACACTACTGTAAATTTCTCGTACAAGAAAAGCATTCCATTCACCTTTAGGTCAACAGAACTGTGTTAATGTGTTTGATGCTTTGTGCTTACTTTAACATGTTATGTGCATCATAAAGTTCAAAATAAAACAATATGTGAGAAAATGAACCTTAAATGCTCTGGAATGCTTTTATTTTCTTTATTTGAATATCTTTAATTTGTTATTTAAGACGTAAATATAGTCCAATTACTTTAAAAGTGGAAATATCCTTCCGCTATAAGCTGTTTTGAAGATATCCAAATCATCCCAAATTCTCAAAAAATCATTTTTTTTGCCAAAAATCATCTTTTTTGGCCCAAAAGGCCAAAACATAAATTGTATTTTTGGCACAACTCTTATGAGAAACAATACCATAATGAGCAGTGATCGACATGGTTGCCATGCTTGTAACAAAAATGCCCACTAAATTTTTTTTCTGAACACATTTATGATACTTGGCTGGCTGCTGACATTCTTGACACCTTGTCGGTGTGCACATTTCGTACTAAACGACTTATTAAGCAAAATGGTGGGAACGCGTATGCCACTATATTTTCCACGGAATGGAGAATGCGTCGACCTTCCATACCAGAGGGTCGGGTTTCAAAGAAACAAACTTGTGAATTTGGGCATTGAGCCTCGATGCGAAAAGGCCCACCTGAGGGACTAATTTTAGCTTGCGAACGAGCTCGCTGAAAACTTCTTGATTTAGTGACCACTCAAGACTGTAATTGAGGACTCAAAACAGACTGTCTGCTGTTACATTTTGAATACCCGGCAGATACTCTGCAGATAATTGAATCTGATGGCGAATTGCCCATTCTCAAATTTTCTTGGTTATGATATGACAATCATCTGGCACGATCGAGTGCCGCCTTGTTTGTTCACATACGACACAGCTGTGGAATTTGTTCACATACGACACAGCTGTGGAATTGTCCATTTGAAAATGCACATGCACATGTACACCGGGAAAAGTGTTGACCAACGACTCCACTGCAAACCATGCAGTCATGAGCTCTAGACAAATTATGTGTAATATGCTTTCCTCTTTCGACCAAAGTCCATTGGTCTTCTGGCCTGTTGTTAGACGTACAGCTCTCCATCCTTTCATGGAGGCATCTGTTTGAATGATTATATTGGCTGATGTAGCATCATTGCCTTGCCGTTCCAAGTTTTAAAATTTTTGATCCACAACTGAAGCTCCTGTCGAGCCTGTAAGCTTAACTTCATGAAATCGTTGTAATCTTTCTCCGAGTTCTGGAGAGCACGATTCAAATCCTGTTGTAGAAAAACGACAATAAATGACTGCCGGCATAACGGTCCATTTGGTCGATTTCATCAGGCCTACTGTGCTTGATACTTGACGAATTGTCGAGAGCAGCGACTCTATTTGGGCTAAAATGCTCACAATTTTGGTCTGCGGTAAGAAGATTTCCATCCTCCTTGAATCTAACAGAAAACCTAGAGTTTTTGGAACTAAACTTGACTTTTCCATATTTACAAGAAATCCGAGGTTCAAAAGAAACTCCACTGTGAACCTTGCTTGTTCGTCGCATTCCTCTGCTGAGGACGCTACTATTAGTAGATCTTGGCTTTTCCAAATAAATCGAAGAAATTTCCGATGTTGCTTGTATATCGGTATCGGAAAATAAGCATCTTTTAAAACCAATGTCACCATGAAATCGCCCTGACGTATCAACTGAATCGCATTTTGCAAGTTTCCATCTTGAAATGCTTTTTCTTTTTTTTTCAATGAATTTGTTCAATGGACGAAGATTTATTACAGGTCGAAGATCTCCCGTCTTCTTTGGAACTAAAAATAGGCGCGAAATAAATTGGCCTTGACATGGCGTGGCAAACTGAACCGCCCCTTTTGATAGAAGTTTGTCTAACTCTTCTTGCAATATCTTTTGTTGGCAGGAATCTTCACTACCATAATTAATGCCACTTTTGATGCGGTGTGGCGAAAAACTCCAAGTGATACCCTTGGATTGTTTGCAAAATAAACTGATCGTTGGTGATCTCTTGCCACCTGTTTATTGCAAGTTTCAGCGATCCTGCTGAAGTTGTCACCTTCTTGTTGACTTTACTTCTTGTACCAAGGGGCGTTACTGCGTCCCCTGTAGGAGCTGTTTTTTTTTTTCGTTGAGCCCTTGTCATAGCTACTGCGCAACCAATTGGGTGCTCTGCCCTTTGATGTGCTCTTATCGAACGATCTCTTGTGCTCAGAATCATATTCTTTGCCACCTGGCTTGTATCCCTGTTTGTTTGATTCTTTATCGAAAGGTAGATTTGCGCAATCTGTCACGGACTTCATTTCCTTGATAGATTTCTCTGCTTCGTCTCCTAGTAAGTACTCAGATACTGGTACATCCTTATTAAACAAACATCTGTACTTCTCAGTGACATAATGAGCTCCCTGCATTGCATAGACATGTGGAACTGAGCACTACCCAGAAAAGTCAAACAATGGGAAAGGTGACGTCGGTCAAGCTCGGGCTCTGAACTGTCAACCATTTCAATTGCCCTCATCAGAGGAGTTGTTTTGCATCAAATTATGCTGTGTCTCAAGAAAACTTTTGTGTTTCCCACGAACATAGCCTGGGATCTCCCTGTACACCATGCTATTAATTAAGCCTTGGCCCTTTGGTGAAAGACTTAATGTTTTTTGGAGGCTTATATACTTTCTGAAACTCATCAAACTTCTCCCTCTTAATCTTATTGTTGAATGCCTTTATACAAATGCTCCGCCAGTATTCAGGTACTGGGCTACCCATGTTATCATATTTAAACATGCCCAAAAGCTTATGTCATCATACAAAGCCGGAGCTTTAGGCGAATACGGGCCCGGTACATTATTACTCGAATCTTCCGATTCGGATTTCAGAACACCATGATCATGACTTGCATCTAAAATCTGCTCGTGTAGGCTTACACGGCCAACATTAACACCACTTACCGGCAGCGAAACTTGGTCAATCGCTCGTCCATACGGAGCTCCGGACGATTGCTGCACAGCCGGAGATATAGGCGATGTTACGGGACGATACGGAATGCGATTCCCTCGACTCGGTGCCATGTTTATGGCACTATATTTAGGCAAATTCCCGATCTCGCGATGTTCGAGATGTTTAACGGACGATACCACTCTCCTCACAAGGGGAGGTTCTGAGATAGGTAGCGATGGAAACGGCCACGGTAACATTCCAGGAACGGCCGGTATCGCCTTCGCCGTAATTTCTGCCGCTTTTGTTGGCCCAGCTTCGCTCTCTATAGATAACTCGGGTGGTTTTGAAACCATGTGTGGAATATTACTTGAATTCTTGAGATTCTTATCATATCTCCTACCTGACGCTCTCCTTTTCGGTGAGACAGACTTCCCCTGATCTACAGGATATTTCCTTTTAACTCCCTTTGGTTTAGAAGGTACTTTTCCTTTATCCTTAGCCATGATATACGAAGGTATAATAACTACATATATCCACCACGTGTATGATAACAACAAAGGCACCAAAGAAGAAAATGCACACAACACGAGTCACTCAAGCGATCGCGCTCTATGTGCATCCGTCAAAGGGGGCTTATTTTGACAAAGACAGTGGTTCAGAGTGAGCAGTGGATTATATATGATACCGAGTTGGACTATTCCATTTCATTCTCTTTAAAAGAAAGGGGTGTTATTGTCGGAGGGGCCAATATACTGACAAAATACGGATTTAATACCTTATCTACAAGGAACAAGTTATGCAAGATAATTAGTCATTTGAATGACTATTTAAAATTCAACTTGGTCATAACCAAATTAGTGGTATGTGCAATTGAGTAACTGGGTGTGGGCTTGCCATTCTGTCTCCTGCCCCCAGTTGCCAATCCCCTAGTTACACCACTGTTAAAATGGGATGGAAGTTTGCACCAATGGAAAATGAAACAAAATGGGCAATGCAATTAAAAAAATTATTTTGATAATTGTATTTTGTATGTCTTTTTGATCTTGTGCTTGCTATAATTTGCTTCCTGCTTCTCATTCTCTCCCTCAGAATATAGTTTTTGAAGATTTAGCCAAAGCATTCATTTTACATGCAACCTTGCTGCAGTACCTATCTCTGGAAGCTAGAGCTCAAAATATTCCTGACAGTACTGAGATTTTGCCATTTTGTGAAGAACTCTTGAAGGACTTCTTCAAAAGGGTCAGTAGAATAGAATTGCTGACTGTTCATTTGCCATAGAATAGTTATTGCAGGGGTCCCCAAGCTCTCTTGTCTAGTACGGTAGCCCATTTGGATTCCTTAACTTCAGATGTAGCCTCCCTCAAGGGTTAAAGAGACACTTGCACATTTGAAAAATAGTGCGACCTCTAGATTTTTCAAAATTTATATTTTTGCATGGTTATAAAGCTTTTATATATATTATCCCTCACCTGAAATTATTAAGCATAAATCTGCGCGTTTATAGGTAAACAGAACGATTTTATAATGTCACCGGTGACATTAATTCAGCAGATGACGCGGAAATGGTGTGTAACACAAGAAAATACACGCCAGTGTGATTCTCACGACATGTACCTTGTTTGACCGGTCTGTGACCTTTGTGGATTTAATATCAATGAGTACAAGTCTATGATATTCATGTAATAGACACATTTGTTGATTAAAATTACAGCAAACTTAATAGTCAGTTAGAAGTTTAGGCACACAGCCTGAAGGATGGAAATGGAGTACAGACTTTTTCTATTGATAGATCTTAGTTCATTAGGACCTAAGCCAATAATTTTTGGAGGGTGTGCAACATTTGTTACAGTGCCATTTTTAAAAATCCAATATGGCTACTACCATGTCCAAAATCACTAATAATCCCTTAAGTATTTCCGATAGAGACAATATTTCTCGGTATTCCGGTGTTTTAAGCACGAGAAAGTGTTGGTAATGTAATTTTATCATTACATTGCCACAAAAATCCAATATGGCTGCTCAAAAGTCAAATATGCTCTCGGAATCATTAAAATGATCTTAACACCTCCATTATACCTATTTACGCTACTTGAATACATGCTGAACACCTAAAATATGTTCTACAGGTGTTCAATATCTGTTACAATTGATCACACTCTGCAAGTGTTACTTTAACACCTCTAGAGTGCATTTCCAACGCATCCGACACGTCAAGTGTTCTGCACATTTTGCAGTTAGAGGCTTAATTCCAGTGTCTATATGCATGCTTTATGCTTTACACTTGTGAGATACATGTATTTGATCACTAGAAACCCTTATTTGGCATTTCTTTGTAATGGACATTTTCAAAATTCAAGATGGCAGAGCCATAACACACAGCCGCCTTACAAAAGGTAAAACCAACCTGTAGTATCTATTAATTATATGTTTACACATCACCTAATTATTTTATAAAAGGTGTAAAAACTTAATGTATGGGTATAAGTAGTTGGACTATTTGACATTCTTATCTGGAATTTCTGTTTCTTTAACATGCAAAAATGTTAAGATGGGGGCCAATGTGGCTGCCTTTTTACCTTCTTTAAGCTAATAAATTACGATAGATCTGTATTGTATTTAGTTAAAACACCCAAAATGATTATTAAATTTTAAATTAAAGTATGAGATGTATGTCTTTGAGCATTAATAACTCGTATCTGGTATATTTGTTTTGACAACATACTTAAAATTCAAAATGACGGCCAGTATATTATGACTATATGACAATTCGTAGGTTTAAAGATCTTAAAAGGCAACCATATTGGCTTCCATCTTGATTGGTAAGCTTGTTAACACACTTGAAATGTCAGATATGAGTTCCTACTGGGTATAGAGCACAGAATTATGCCTCTATCACAAATACTTGATGAGTTATGAGGCCTTGAATGATTTCAGGGCATATTGGGTTTTAGGGTGGCCATATTGGATTTGATGGTAATGTTGTGATCAAATCACGCCAATAACCGGTCCAAAAGATTCCTCCTGCTTTAAAACCTGGATCTAGTGCATAAAATTATGGCCATTTGAATGAATTTGAGAGTGATAGCGGCCATATTGGATTTCTAGAAAATGCCACTGCACAAAATTTTGCACACCCTCCTGAAAGGAGGGGGGGGGTTGGGGGGCTGAAGGCTAAAACTTGTCCAAAATGGGCTGATTTTGCAAGATTTTGCAGAATTACCGCGAGGCACGCGCCCCTCCACCCCCTCCCTAGATCTGTGCCTGACACATTATATATCATTATTGACCGGTACATAAATAAGCATATCCTTCATCTTCAAAACAATTCATTCATTTTGCTGATATGTTTAATTAAAACAAGGATGGGGTAGCAATTAGTCTTGTGAAAATTAAAATAGCATTGTAAATTAACTAGGCTGTGCTTGTGTTACTGCTTTTCTTTTGACTAACACACAAGCAGGCCAGGTGAACCAAGTCTTATCAAGCATGCCAAGGCTTCACCTGTTTCAAACACGTGCGCAATTCTGTGCACTGACCGCAGGCGAGTCTTATTAAACACCATGCAAACGTATGTGAAGAAACGTAGTGTAATCAACAATTTTCAAATGTTTTATAGAGTTTGAGTAAACAATTTTGGATGTGAATGAATGTATGTACCCTAATGAAGGTAGCGCCAACAGAAAGCTTGCTGTTTGATCTCAAAATACAAGTTGCAAAATAATTCGCATAAAACAAACAGGGGTTGATGGAAAGGGGGCATGTTTTGACATCCTTTAAAAAGGGGGCATTTTAAAATTGTCATTTTTGGTTCAAGAATAAAATATTGGATGTCATTTTTCTGGAAAATACGATGAGGTGTAGTTGATCATTCAAAATAAAATTAAATATTCAACCAAATCATGATAATTACTTCAATTACCATGTTTGATTCTCGATCGTAAAGTTGTTCGGTCATGTAACAGATTGGACTAAACTCTCGCAATGAACGGGATCATGAAAACAGAATCGGGCGAATGACTTCAGCTACCTAGTGGCCGACTGGAAATAGCGGTTCCTTCATATGTGGATGATGTCAAGGGTCATGGATCAAGGTCAAATGTCATTTGAGGTCATGTTCCAGTTTGGTTAGGTTTTCATTTTTAGGGTCTTTGAAAAGTTGAAGTCCGATTACAACCTAGCTTGGGTCAAAGGTGCAATACAGGTTCCTTCCTATGTTGTTGAGGTCAAAGGTCACATACCAAGGCCAAAGGTCATCTGCAGTCATGTTCCAGTTTGGTTAGGTTTTCATTTTTAGGTCTTCTTCGAACCGATTTAAACCAGACTTGGGGTTAAGGTGCAGTAGAGGTACGCTGGTTTCCAGCGACTTTGGTCTCTCACAACTTCACAACTGACCAAAGACGCAGGTACATACAAGTGAAAGTGGGTAACTCATTGGCCAGTGCACATTGAAAGCGCTGATGTAGTTGTTTTGAACTGTGGTTCTAATTTCCGCGCTAAGCCGCACATGATTGGTGTAGATCGCGCCTACGCTGTGTGACCCTCGGTACACGGCATGCGTGAACCATCACTTCCACAATGTGGAAGTGATTGGTCAAAGGTGCAATATGGGTTCCTTCATATGTTGTTGAGGTCAAAGGTCACATACCAAGGTCAAAGGTCAGCTGGTGCAGAAGTAGAATGATAAGTATGGTGGTTGTGCAGGGCTTAATAGTAGCTAGGGGGTAAGGGTGTGTCAGGTAGTAAGTAGGTGCATGGTGTATGATATTAACAAGGGAATGAGGTAACTTAATTACAAGCACCAAGGCTACATGTCATACTATTATTGCGCACTTTTGTCCACTCTACTCTGGTACATGTCTTCTAGCAAAGTGCAAAAGCAGGCAAGAATTGTGGTTTAAGAATAACCTTGTTAGGGTACCGAGGAAAGTGATGGAGGGGGCGAGGAGGAAGAGAGAGATACCAGAAGTAGTTGTTAGAGCAGTGATGAGTTTGTATGAAGGAGCAAAGACAAGAGTTAGAGTGGGGTCTGATTTGTCTGAGGAGTTTAAGGTGAAGGTAGTTGTGCATCAAGGTTATGTACTTTAGCCATTGATTTTTGCAATTGTGATTGATATGACAGAGAGTGCAAAAGAAGGTTTGATTGAATGAGATGTTGTATGCTGATGACTTGGTTTTAATGTGCGAGACAATGGATGGACTGAGGAAGAAGTTTTGGAAATGAAAGGTGGCTTTTGAAAGTAAGGGTCTTAAGGTAAACTTTGGGAAGACAAAAGTGCTGGTGAGCGGGGTGGAGATGGAGGTGGTAATGAGTAAGGTAGACCCATGTGTTTGGGAAGAGGGTAAAAGCAAACTTAGTGCGGTGTGAGAAATGTGGGAAATGGATCCATGGGAGATGCTCAAAGATGAAGAGAGTGACCCCAAGCTTGGCAAGAGATTTTATGTGCGGAAGATGCGAGAAGAAGGGAGCTGGAGGGATGGTGGAACAGGAGGAAAGATTGTGTGATGAGATGGAGTCTGTGAAAGAGTTCACATATCTTGGGGACAAGGTTAGTGGGGGTGGTGGATGCGAGGTGGCTGTGACAGCTAGAGTGAGGTATGGGTGGGTGAAGTTTAGGGAATGTGGGGAGTTGTTGCAAGGGGAAAGATATCCTTTGAAGATGAAAGGAATGGTGTATAAGAGTTGTGTGAGATCAGTGATGCTGTATGGGAGCAAGACGCGGTGTCTGAGCGAAAATGAGATGGGGATTCGGAGGAGGACAGAGAGAGCAATGATAAGAGCGATGTGTGGGGTGAAGTTGATGAAGACTGAGGACTTGTTGCAGATGTTGGGTTTGGAAGAGTTGGCGAAGGCGAACAGTGTATGTTGGTATGGGCATTTGTTGGAGGAAGGATGCACAGCATTCCTTAAGAAGGCCTTTGAGTTCGAGGTTGGGATGTTCGAGGTGGAGGGGACGTCCAAAGAAGACATGGCGAAGGCAAGTGGAGGAGGAGAGTAGGAGGGTTGATTTGAGGATGGAGATGCATTGAATCGGGTGAAGTGACAGGAAGGAGTCCGGCGGTTGCTGTACCGTGTGGGGGAATCCGGCCCCCCCCGTTTTACGGACAAACCGGATTTAAAACTTTGGATTTACTACTACTACTACTACTTATTTTTCCAAAAGTACCAATTTAAAGATTATTCCCTTACTGTTGTCCTTTTTATAATCCTATCAAATCATCCCTCAATCAGACTCTGTGGACTACACTTGACAGTGCGCTATGTCCCATTTGCTTTTATGTCAGTTTATGTTGATGTACAATGGCGGTGCCAACTTCTTTGTCTGGGGGGAAAACGGGGGGAAAAGTGAAAATTTGGGGGGGGGGCAAAAGTGAATTTTTGGGGAAAAAACTTCCAAATTATTGGCCCAAATCACTGTATTTGCCCAATTTTGGATGACTGGGGGCCCAAGAATTACTGATTTTTGGCCAAAAATCTGTCATTTTTCTCCGGCCGTGGGACTGTTGATGTGTTTGAGCTATGTGATCGAAATTTGAAACACGTACTGGGAGTTTTCAGGTGATTATCTATTCGCGTTTTGGTACTCTCAAATAGAAAAAATTTTGGTGACCAACACATTTGTCTACTTTTTGTTAATTCAGATACAATGTCCTGCATTTGTATGCATAACTTATCGGTTGAATATGGCAAAATCAAATGATAAATTAAGCTCTAGCTTGTGATATGTGTGAATCTTCGGATTATGCCTTGTTTTTTTTCATGTGCACAATTTTGGGCAGTGGTGCACAGTATAGATTGTAAATTAAAAAACAAAAATCCAAACACCGATCATTGAGGCAATTCCAAAAAGTAATAGACCAAGCATCCTTGTTTCATTCAATCATACCAGGAGCTGTAATTGTCAGCCATTGGATGTTACCACTCATAATTTAATATCAAACAATCTCAGTGTCTCACCTTCAGATTCATTATGCTATTTCAAAGCTGTTGCATCGTATGACGCAGTTAGTAGTATTATACCAGGACTTGACGGGTAAAGGAGACAGGAAGTCTAGCCATGTAAGGGCGGCAGGCTTGTTCTGTGTTGTGATTGTATCACTTGCAGAAGTACTCTGAAAATGACATTCAAGGTATAGATACATATTGTTAATTAAGGCTTATCAAGACAAGGTGTGATTAAATTCAAAGATGCAAGGAGAGATAATGGTTGGTTTCATACTCAATCCCATTGACTTCAAAAGTAGCCCCTATAGGTTCTAGCCTATACCTCCCCTCCCCCCCCATTTTGGAAGTGACGCGTATGTACATGTAAGGCTGAATAAGACCCCCATTTTCAGTAATGTTGTCACCCAAAGACCCCATTTAAAAAAAAAATCTCACCCAAAAACCTGATATTTTTTTGAAAATTTTACCACTGTCATCCAAAGACCCCTATTTTTTTAAAAGTCCTTTGTCACCGAATGGGGGCACCAGCCTTACACATACATTTCATATGTGAGTACCCCCATCACCGTAGCCATATCCCCGATCTAAACTGCCTACTCTCACATTCATTTCATAGCTTGATTTGAAAGAAATGGGTATGAACAAGTTCACCTTGTAAATCATAGAGCTATTTAGTACTGTGGGTAAATTCAACAGCGAATGAACGCAAACAAGGTATGCATGTTGCAAGGTAGCCAAATTCAGCAGTCTTGTGTACACAACAAATGAGCATCCTGGAAATGCTCTTTACTGTTCTCCTTTTTAAGCTGCTTTTCTCCTCTCAAAAATGTTAATTTGTTACCTGCATTTCAACATTTGACGCCGCCCATGCGTCCCGCCCGCCATGCGTTCACACCGGGTCCGGGGTTCACTCACTCAGGACTCGTCAAGACTTCCATAAAAATCATGTAAACACCATGCATGTCATATATCAGCAGTCGTCACAGAGAAGCCTACGCATGAACTACGCTATGCGGGATATAGCCATTGGATATAGCGCATCGAAAGAGGGTACGATCATACTTAGGCTATTTTTGTAGACTATCACAATAGCGGCAGTCCATCAACATGATGAATACATTTCACATACAAATTTTCTCGCATCGTTCAGATTTTGTAGAGAGACTAGAACAATCACAGAAAAGTCTTGGAACTTGCAAATTGGTGCCCATTTTCCCGTATTTTCTACTGAATTCGACTTAAAAATTGGAATTTCAGCAGGTAAATTTGAAAAAATGAAATCTTTGAAATAATGAATTAATTGACGCGGGGCCGTTTTCAGACGCGGGCCCCCCCGGTCAACTGGAAACTAACAATTCAATTCCATTGGCCTAATGGATGAGCGTAGACATGTACATGGCGCTATTTCCCGGCTATTTCATATTGGAATGCCGTTTCTAACAGCCGTTGAATTATTTTCGGAGATCTCCGATATTATTCTAATTACAAAAATTCCTTAGTTTGCAGCACATAGACATTTTCGAGCTTCACCATTCACAGGTTTAGTTTACTAGCCAGTTACCAATGCAACCGTGTAAAAATCTCAAAATTTTTGGAAATTAAGGCGCTCTTCAAAAAATTTGCTATTATTGCTTTAAGTAGATGTGGGAGACATTGGGTGAATAGTTATGGTATGGCGAATGACTAAATACTCTGCACACACTGGGTTAGCCTTTGGTTGAGCATACGGTAATTACCATATAAATGCTGATCTAATAAATTTATATCATTAAGTCATTCATAATTTATTTTAGAATTATATAAATTATCTGTAACTTACAATCATTGAGAATTACAGGAAAGCCAATAATACCAAAATTTGTAACAAAATACCACTTTTTCAGTATCTTTTCCCATTGAGGTTAATGCCAAGTTTAGATTTCTTTGGCAAGTAACCTGTTCACTGACTGATTATACTGGAGGACTTCAAGAACCAACTGAAGACAGACTTCTCAGCACAACTGTTGGTATCTACAAAAGCACATCAGAGGAACCAAGTAAGACTATTTGGGCAATTTCACGGTTAGGGAAGGACATTCTGACCAGGGTTCCTGCTTAGTAGGATTTTGGCGTCAAATGACAGACAGAATTTTCACTGGACTTCATAAATTCAGAATGAGTAACAAATGAGGTCCACTTGGACGCCATAATTCTAAGCCTCTGAAAGGCAAAAAAAAAAAGGTTTCCAAAACTCAAAGCAAAATTTATAGACATAATATTTCTGTTAAATGCAGCATTCAAAATAGTGCTTATTGTGGGAAACCCAAATTCACAATATTGCAATGGCTATTACTATTAGTATTGTATGACAGAAAACCAACTTGTTAACATTAAAATAAGGAAAAGTGATACCTCGAAAGTTTCACCAAAGGCACAGTAGATATCAGGAAATCTTACGCACCATGTATTTGAGAACTGAAAAGCCCTGATTAGTAATACTACCAATATTCGTTAGGGTGGTCTCGGACCACAAAATATTCAACAGGACCAGATAATTCTGAACATTTGAAAATTATGGGATCCAGTGGACTCCAAATTAAAAACCTAAGTGGGAACCCTGATTTTGACTCTGTTTTTGGACTTTCAAACCAGTGCAAAACAGAAGGATTTTATTACATTCTCAAATATACTCCAAGATTCTATGCATGCTACAAGTTTACACAATTTTCAGCTCGTTTTTGTGTCGCCTGCCTTAAGCAGGAAGACATAGGGATCACTTTGTCCACTGTTGTTGTCTGTTGTTGTCTGTTGATGTCTGTTGTCTGTTGTGAAAAAGGGTTAGCATTTGCCTGTAATATCCACATACTTTGATGGATTTAAACCAAACTTGAGTCATAGGTGCAGCATGGGATCCCTCATTTGTTGATGAGGTCAAAGGTCATACCAAGGTCAAAGGTCATCTGAGGTCAAGTTGTAAAATAGGCTGAAAATGTAAAATTGACCTCAATTGAAAGGTTGAAGTTCAATTGGAACCAAACTTGAGTCATAGGTGCAGCATGGGATCCCTCATTTGGTTAGAGGAATTTGTTATGTTTATGTTCTTTTGTTATGTTTATGTTCTTATTTTTACATACAGTTGTGTTTGACAAAGCAAGTACCAATACAAGTAGGTAAATACTTCACATGTTTACAAAGGATTCTTTCTCTTTATTACTTTACAGTTGAAGTTCATTATTAACACTCGTTCTTCAGTAGTCATTAAGGCTTTTCACACTGAGCTGGTGATCGATCGACTTTTGCGATCAATCGCCGTTTTTGAAGACTAGTGCAGCCGTTTTCTGAATACTAGACGCGCATGCGCAATAGCGCCTTAGTTACGATGTAAACGTTTTCCAAAAGGAAAGATTAATGAGCTGCTTCTTTCACAAAATACTTCTTTTTGAGGCATTTACAGCAGTGGTTGTGGTTGACTTTTTAATGCTGAGGTACATGGCCATCTTTTAAGTGATATGACTTGTCACCTTGGTTTGTTTCCGCACAGAAATTGTTAATTTTACGCTCTTGAAATTGAACGGACTGAGTAAGGAAATTCAACATGGCGAATAGACTCTTACGTAACATGCATTTAGTGGAACGAAGCATGCTGTATTGAGAAGTCATAACAGCCGGCGCCGATGTGTGTCAGATGTTTGCAAATGATTATCATGAATTTGTAGCTGGTTTGGAAGTCTAAAGGATGGCATCGATCGCAAAAGTTCGATCGATCACTGGCATCCGTGGTGAAAAGCCTTATTGTTATTTCCCTTGAATTTGTTATGCACTTTTTTCCCTCAAGATATTTCTGAGAAGGTTGCTTTTTACAACAGTAGTTTAATAATTTTATTATTGCAGATTTCATTTAGTTTGTTCTTCAGTAATTATTGTTATTTACTTGAATTTGTTTATTTATAGTATTATTTTATGACCTTAATACCACCATTGCATACACTAGGTTATTGTTCATCTGAATTTCCTTCAATTATATTAACACTCGTTACTTTATAATCCTGAGTTTGTAAATCAAATTAATTTGATACCAGAAACTCTGTGTTGGATTACGACTTGTCATTATGGCGCTATTGAATTGCTGAGGGCAACACGGATACCAACAGTTATATTTACCATTGGGGACTTTAGTCCAGCAGTACAACAAGTACTTCACACATTCCGTCCACAAAGCACTTCACCTACAACCAATGAGTAGCATCACTCAACTTCCTCTGTTGCAATCACACTGGTATTGTGTGTTTCTTTCCTGATACACAAAAATCTGTGTTTATTACTCAATGATCAAGCCCAGAACAAACCGGCAACGGGTACTGGAACCGGTCCTCAGGCAGATGTATGGCAGTGTGGCAGAAAACAAAGTGAGCTTTCCAACTGTCGTCAGCAACCTCAAATGACCCGCATGTGGTGCGGCATTTGTGCATGCATCGGCCTTCTCGTTTATTCTTGGACGGTCACCAGAAACCCAGTATTATGATAAGTCAAAGATGAAGACACACTTACGACATTGTATAAGAACACCAACACTGTTCATTTCCCTCCTACGCCTGCACAATAATCACAACTACAGACACAAAAGCCCTGGAGAAAAGAACAAAAAGAAGCAGAACATGCAGCAAGCTAGATTGTACCCTGAAAAAGTAAAAAGAGAATCATCAGCACAGAAAAGTTACAAAAAGCTTGTAGGCAGATTGAACACTGAGAAAAGAAGAAGCAGCAGTGCAGAAAAGTAAAGGAAGCTTTCCAGATTGAAGTCCTGATAAGAAACAGAAGCAGAAGCCTATGCAGCAAGCTAATTGAACCTGAGAAAAGAAAGAGCCTCAACATACGCATGCAGAAAGCTAGATGAGACCCTGATAAGAGAAAAGAGAACAGCGCACAGAAATTTACAAGAAGCCTGTGCAGATTGAATCCTGAGAGAAAGAAACAAGAACAGAAGCCATGCAGCAAGCAATTGAACCCTGAGCAACATAAAGATAAGCAGCGTGCCATGCATAGCAAAGCTAGATTGGGACCCTGAGAATAGAAAAAGAGAAGCAGCAACCCCAGAAAAATACAGACAGTAAACGCACATGTTAAACAACTTCATTGCAATCCTCCCGCACAAACAAATCTGCGACCAATGTCAAGAGTGACACGTGAAGAGTTGATCCAGTCTTTTAAAGACAACTGTATCCCAAGGGTGATATTAGAAGGTACTTCTTGCTCTCACTGGTCTTCAGCCCGTCATTACACATCAAGTTCCCGTCTTTTTAACATTCCACTTGATTTAAGAGAGAAGTGCATAACAGGTACTAATTAAGTGTTAATGGTGAATGGATCTGCCACACATTTTTTGCCGTATTGAAATGTAAAACGTATTCCCCAATGAGCAAAGGCCAACAAGCAATGAACCTATCCTGCCAGCTGAGCCGCTTCCAACTTCAGAATGCACTTGAAGAGACTTGTAATCACCTCTCAATACATTTATCAATGAGGGAGCTACCCCATGGCAGACAAGTGCTGTTCGTGGGAAGTGTTGTAGAATGTACCACTGACAATGTGAAAGCAAGTACAATTGTGCCTCCAGCTACTGATACTTCGACACCATACCTGTTAAAGTTAACGAGAGAATTCGATATAAGACTCATTATATGTACTTAAAAATGTTAGGCCTCATAAAATGCCTTGAGTCTCATAACGATATTTACTAACTGAACCACTGTTTCAGAGAGATTTCACACATGCCTTATGAAAATGCTGGACAACACCGGTTCCCACAAAGGACAGATGTGGTATGTAGTCAATTCCTTGCTGACAGATAAACCTCTGATGAAATAATAATTCCCCTCCAACACGTCCAATAAGAAGTCAAAGACCATGAATCAGAATTGGTCAGAAGATGGTGAGTGCAACCCAACTAATCACCATGGATTAGGCAGACGCCCAGATGGTGCCATCACTGAAATTGAATAATGGAGCACAGCATTTCGCCTTGCTGCAAGTGAGGGGAATCAACCCATAAGTATATATTGGACAGAAATGTGGAGGAATTGTCATTGTCCAAAAGATGTTCTGTGGAGAGACAAGACCATCCCACAACGACCCCAAGGAAAAAACCAACGTCCGTGCCAAATACCCCAAATATGCAAATCGAATTACGCCGCAAAGACCAGACGACTGCATCAATCTGTGACAATCTGTTTTTCAAAGCAAGAGAAAATTCAATTGAAACAATTACAAGATAAGGCCCATTGTTTTCTATATGCTCGCGATCATAAAAACTCACAGCAAGCACACAACAGCCAAGGATGTGAAAGATCAAGATCCATGGACAAAGGGTTAAACTTGATGAAGGCTACAAGGTCTTTCGCACACTAAGAGGTACTCACCCTCTGGGACAATCCAAAGGAGTTTTTTGCCATGGTTTTACCGTAATTGGTCTGCCAACCTGTTTTATCCAATCGCTCTGGCGCCTGAAACCCCTGGCAACCATTGTTAAACGTCTCTTAGAAGATTCCCTGATCAAGCACTCTTAGCTGATGAGGAAAAACGAATATGACATGGACGACAAAGTCAACTGTCTTATTCATATCCAGTTACAGTGGCAAGGTACTTTGACTACATATTTCAAACAATTCTGTCAAACTTTTCTGCTATCAGCTTCTGCCCCAGTCTTTCTGGGTGTCATCAAGGAATTTTTCTATAGAGTTGAATTTCAACAATTTGATCTCCCCATATTCAGGGCTTATTGTGGGTACAAATGGCACCTCAGTAATGGCCATGATAAGGTTGAAGACATTGAAAAATTTATCAGTCAATAATTAAATCATTTGTGGGAGGAGGGATGGGGGGAGGAGGGCAGGGGGTGGAAGGGGGAGAAGTGAAGAGGGGGTTCTTTCTCCCTCTTTTTTCGCAATAACCCTCCTCCCCAGGCCATCTCATACTTGCAGAAAAGAAAAAGGTGTCGATTCAACTTCCCGCACTGCCCTATGCCCTCTACAAAGAGTCCTTGCCACCACTTATGGCATACACTGCAGGATAAAGATGAGAAGATACAAGCAACTGGAATGACAAATTTGTAGCCACCTGAGCAACTTGACTTTGAAGGCAGAAATATATATGATATTTCCGAGCCTCACAAACCTGACAGAGGAAGAAATACCTACAGCAATACGCAGCTCTTAATCAGACCCTCGTACTCTTGGAGAGGGAACCCCCCCCAAGGCTATCAGGGTCAATGGGTATGCTAGATTGTTATGCAAGCCTGGCAACCCAATCATGATATCCAGTTGTACTGGATGCTATGCCTGTGCAGATTTATATTGTGACCTACTCAGCAAGGAGCAATGTGGTATGAGTGATCTGATGAGCGGCATGTCAGATCCAAGACAAATATAATATCAAGTCCCAGAATCATGCAGTAGGAAACAAGTTCACCAACATGTTGAGAAGTGTGCTCAAGAAGCAGTGTACATATTACACTACAACTTCCCCATATGCAGATCTAGCACAGCATGTACTTTCACAATACCAGTCCACCGATGAGCGTCCCTGCTCATTCTGAAAAGTGACGATCATCTTCAATTACTTCCTGATGACTCTGAAGACATACAATGCAGTAATATTTTACTCAGGTATATGAGAGAACCATCAACCAATGGAAGCAACTTGCTTGGTTGACTTTGCTTCATCATATGACCTCATAACAACCAAAATTTCCCCAGGAAAAAGAAAAAACACAGAACTTCCAGAGAGTGACATGGATGACAACACTGATGATGATGTCCTAGACAAATCAGATCAACAAGAAGATATTGACTCATTAACCTCTCAAACTTCCTTCTGGAACACTTTTAAGAAAGCGCAGAAAAGGAAGTCATTCGCTACATAAGGTACAATAAGAAGACCGATTCAGAAAACCACTACAGAGAATTCTGATTGTTATTCTGTCTGTCCACTTCGAAATGAAGACATGCTGATGGGTAGGAGCAGTACATATGAGGAACCATACAACCTAAGAAGAAGAACTTAAATCCACAATTTTGGAATGCAATAGATGTGGACAGCAGCTAGATGCTGCAGCGGAGCAAATACGCAATCTAAGTAGAAATGAACTGTTTTTGATTCTGTTGCTCCAGTTGCAACAACATTTAGAGCTTCAAATAAGCAAAGGAACTTATGAAACACCTACAGAATATTTATTTACAGACTATGATGTAGGACAGGATCTTGGAGTGGCGAGCAGGTCTGTCCAGATTAAACGAAAGAATTGATCAGGAATAGAGTGTGAGATGCAGAATTTAGAGCTGATGCTAGAGCTTTAAATAAGAAGCAAAAAGAACAATAATTCATGCACATCCTGAAAATATCAAAACGTCGCCATGAACAGTTCTTTACATTCATCACATGTGAGTGGCAGGAGTTGGCAAAACCGTGTAACTAAAACTCTTTTTATCAGGCTTACTTCGCAATACACACCATTGCTGGTAAAAATCCTGAGGAAACAAAATTCTGCTACTAGCACCAACAGGAAAAGCAGCATATATCTGATTGTGGGTAAAGGAACAATCCATTCAGTTTCTAATACCACCAACAGAGCCTCAGCCTTACCGTCATTAAAGAACGACAATCTGAACACTTTGCCACCAGCTAGGTGAAGTGGAACCATATTTTTATAGCTTAATACAATGTGGGATGTAATTTGTTTAACTATGTAGATCGTAGAATGCAAGATATTCAGAAAGTATGTTGCCATTCGGAGGAGTTAATGTAATTTGTATTGGAGGACCTTGTTTTCCACTACACATACCGCGTTATGGATAGTGGAATCGTTCAATATCCAACAGTGACTCCAGTGGTCTTTAGCACCACATTTGGTTGGGCTACAGAAACTTTTTGAGCCTGACAGACATCATGAGAACACTGGTGATTAAGGCCGTTTTGGCTTAAGCTCTGAACAATATGAAGAAGCCAATCACACTGAAGATTAATAAATTTGATAAACCTCTCGTACCACCAGTCCTAGGACTCATCTTACCCAGGTGATGCAACACATATACTATATTACACAATGACAGTGTCCCAATCATAATGATAAACTCTACCAGTCAGCCAACACTGAAAAAGTCACTGCTAATTGCTACTGACATTGTTATTGGTGATGTCCACAGGACGTTCAAGACAGAATACTTGCCAAAGCACCACACAAGGCTAAAAGAGCCATGGGACTATCAAAGAGACACACGGCTTTAAGGTTGAGAATGACTGACTTGAACGGATGTTTCAGATGGCTTAGTAAATGGAGCGGGTGGTGTTACCATACATATTTCATACACATCAACAAGGAAGCCATCACAATTTGATGGAATTTGAAATCGGTAAGGAGTTGAGAAACAACAGCAAAGCTCTCTACTCCCCAGCCACATTGAAGTGGACCACCACTTTCCCCCAATAGTAAGACAGTGTTCCTGTTGGAAAATGCAAAAATCCAGTGCCGACAGTTCCCACTTTCAACATCTTGTGCTAAGACTTCACCGCTCACAAGGTGATACTCTTGACAAACTGTTAGTTCAATTGCCATCACAAAAGAAAGCACATATGCACTAATGTAGCACTAGTTGGTCACTAGTTAGATAACCTGTATCTACTACCATTTGACCTCATCCAAAATTTGTGTTTCTCAGATGTCGTTGATTAATGGGACAGAATACGCACAACCTGCCAGGTAAAACTCTGCTATAACCCCACTATAATCAGCTACCAAATGATGTTCTGAAGGTCTGCTTTCACAATGCCCAATCTGTGAATCTTATCTGAAGGACATTTACTAATCTGACTACAACTTGCATGTACGATGTGCTGATGTTGGTTGAGTCCGGTTGTGCCAAGTATACGGTACCACCACCAGGATTTGTTAGCCACAGAAATGACTTCTCTCTGTCTCCCAACGAAACTGCTATGGGTACAGTTATCTTTCACTAAGACAATCTGCAGTGTCAGTAGAAAATCATATAACACTGACATTGAAATCACTCTAGTGAAAGTTGTCAGACCTTTACAAGTAAACCTGGTTGCTGTGTATAGCCCACCTAAAACCCATGGTCAAAACTCAAGCTGGTTTGAATACTATCCTATCACTAATACAGTAGCTTGAGGACAATTTTCATCATGTGGCCTTCATACTGATGATGTTAATTAGGCACTCTCCCAATTTCATGCAGCACCCAACTTCAAACCAGAGTAATGAACCAACTACAAACACAACACCAAAATAGACCCTCACTTTACCATATCAAGAATATGGAGTGCAGCCATGGCGTACTGGAGTCATATTACTCGACCCCACAAACCATCTGTGGCTAGCTCTACGCTAGGTGCAATCCATGTACTTCTACCACTACCCTATGCCAGGTTGAACCAACTTACAAACAACACCAAAATAGACCTCACATTGACACATAGCAAGAATTGGAGTACAACCCACGGCATACTGGAATCATACTACTCTTCCTACCAGCCTCTGTGGCTAGCCTAAAGCTGGTGCAATCCATGTAACTCTTCCTACCCTAGCCCGGTAAGCACGTAAATACTTGCATGTCCCGTTTCATTTCTTTATGTTTACTACTTCCCCCCATGTCTAAACAAATTGTACTATCAATCTAAGGACTAAATGTTTTTAGTGTTTGAAAGGGGATCAACCTCTCTCTTACCACACTCTGCAATTTTACCATTATGGCAGCAAGCAGTACAGTGGAAATCATTGTAACATGAGGTCCTCCCACCACCATTTACGCTCATCATAGAATCGTTACTGCTTGCACACAGCGCACCTATTTCGTTCCGCATGGCTAATTTGCCGCTATTCTAAAACATGGACTAACACGTCTTTTTACTCCCTAGCAGCTAAGCGCTATGTTAAAAGCTCTGCGATTAGCTTGACCAAGGAATGAAAAAACGGTTTCGCGGTACCTTGGATATCGCGAAATCAACGAACCTGACAAAAAAGACCAATTAGCTCACTTAGTTTTTGTAAGCCTGGCATGTGGCATGACTTGATAGCAGCAATCGAGAATTGAGCCAGCTGAAAAGGTAAGAAAATTGCTTGTATGGATCGTATTTTTCATGTTTTTTCGTCTTTTTCCAAAAATAAATCTATATTATAACTAGTCAGCTAACTAGACAATTTAGTTAGGAATATTTTGGTGCGTAAATCGTTACGATAGGCCAAGTGTTTTGCGCAATCTCCAGTGTACCGCAATGTACAAAAAATCCAAATCAACGCTATCTGACAGTTTCCCACCCTCCGCCTACGGCGGTCCGGAAAGTAAGTAGTCTGTGTCACAGACTGCAAAAGATATTATCTAAATTAGTACTGCGCGAGAGATTAACGTTATCAGTCCGTCATAGCAAATGCATGCAAATGAAACTAAATCTCAAATATCTCCGGAATACGAAGGGGTTCTATGGAGTTTTTTGCATCAGAGGGTCCGTTACTATGTTTTGTTTTCAATAGGCCTATGTATCGTAATTGGGTCTGAACCTATAGAACCTAGCGAGAAAATTGAACGTTTGTGTCGGGTACTTTTTGGTGCTCGCAAACACGGAAAAGTGAACACACAATCGCTACGGGCCGCATCCCTTTTCCCACAATGCCTTTCGGTATTATTTCAGTCTTGAGAATTTTCAAACGCTGGTTTCAATTTACGCTTTCAATTTTAGAAACAGGATATACGTACTTACCGTACGCTCAGCCGATAATGATGTGGTTGATAAACTCCCTAGGGCAGTGAAGATTTGCCAAGGTTTGCCAAGATACAACAATGGGCGGCGCTGTGTGTCAAGACGACACATAAATGGTGTGTCCCGTGAACAACATATGCCTAAACCTATGGTTATCCACAGGCCATGTGTCTGGACAGAGAACTTAATCACATGTTTCAACCACAACAGTCTGTTCCTTGATATGTTCTCATAGACTCAACACTAATTCCATCAAATATCTGCCTGACAAGGATGCTTGCTTTTATTTCTCTGGTAATACTAATGCTGCTTTTATCTTACCTTGATTCCTTATTGTTCTTTACGTGTTGCTTAAGGTTCTTTCAGAATATTAGCCATTGGCTATGGCTATACCTTACTATGCTTGTACGAGCGTATTATAGTCTGGGCTCCATTAGTCCTATCATTCACAAACCGCGACGGCAGGCGACACTTGCGGTCCGAGGACCGATGTATTTTTTTTCTCCAAAAAACACTTTTCATTAATGAATCTTGCATATTAATGAACTTTGTAACAGAAGGATCACATGGACATCTTTCCATTACCAAGCTTCTTTAACGAAAAGTGTTTTGTTGAAAAAAAGGAGCTGAAATTGTGTAAACTAAGTAGCGTGCATAGAATTATGAAGTATTTTTGAAATTGTAATACAGTCATGTTGTTTTGCACTGGTATGAAAGTCCAAAAACAGTCTTAACCTTCTGTTACTGTGGAATTGCCCATTTGCATACTATCTAACCATAAAATTCTTTTGACAGGGTCCTCCCCTGATGTCTGTGATATTGACCTTGAGCACTAAGTACTTTAGTTAAAAGGAATGGCCGGTATTCACAAAAGAACTTAGTCCTGGCTTAACTCTTAGACCAGCACTAAGTTCATCTAGAAAGACCTTTTAATTATTTTTTTAAAAACAGAATCTGAAAGGGAAACAATTTGAAATAGGTAAGTTCTCAGCTTTGAGTGTCTACCTGTACTTTCTCTTTGTATTTCAGCAGAAAAAGCTACTATAGGAAAGAAGGATTTTTAGAGGTCCATCTAGTAGGACAGGCCGGCGCAGGGCGTCGCAAAGCGACCCCCGCCGGCCTGCCCAAGGGCCAAAACAAGCGTTTACAAATGAAAATCCATGAATGAACCCCGTTCACACATCGTTATTTCGCATGTTTGTACTTCAAATCCTCCAAAATCAGCTGCAAAGTCACTCTTTTCATGTCATGTTTTCTTCTTCTTCACACTTGAGAAAACAGCACGATCAATGTATCAAATGGGATGTTCCATTACAGAATAGGGGTGTGCTTCGAATGTGCACTAACATGAAAAATATTTGAAAGCATGTATTCTGTTATATTCAAAACATATTCGAAAAATACATTTTTTTTTATTAATAGTCAAGTATATTGGGCTTCAATATTTATTTTAGGCAATAATAGCCGTAGCAGTCATGCTCATTGTACACACATCTACCTCTTTCTACATGCCTACCCCAAAAGTGATCAGAAATCGATTACTGCAGGGCATTAAACGTTGTTTATGACCGGCTCACAACCAATCACAAACGAGGAAATCTCCTAATGATGTGTGAACTAAAAGTTAAGCCAGGACTAAATTCTTTGTGAATACCAGCCAATGTTTTTTATTTCTATATGCACTTCTAGAGCACGAGAGTGATTCTAAAAAGAGGAAGAAAGGCCTTGTTCCAGTATCATCTCAACTAGTGACAGATTATGCAGGAGATTTGCTAAAGGAACTAGAATGCAGTAGGTGAGTAGATTCATGTTGAAGGCACTATCAAAATGGATCGCATGACCATGGTATTTAAAAATATGTTGATTAGAGAATATTTATTTACCTCAGGCGGTGGCGGCCAAGTATAGCAATTCACCAAAAATGTCAAAAGAAATTACAGCATTACGGAGTGCAAACCACAAACCAATTTGGGTGCTTTGATGTGGGTTGGTCATGGGTGTTCCCATGACCTATATATGACCTCGTCCTCGGTTCGTTATTAATCAACAAATTCGATTGGAGGCAATTCATCAACTCCAACGGATGTGATAAGTAAATATTCCATTGACAACATTATAAAAATTCAAGAATTTTTTGCATCTAGATTTTCTCTTTTGCCGTTTTCAACATGGTAGACTCGAAATTGGGGATTTCTCTTGGCCGCCCCCCCCCTGATTTACCTCTCGGCCATCACAAGACAAGGTATTGTTGTGATTATGTCTATTTGTGTGTCTGGTTCCTGTGTGTCCCAAAAGTTTTTGGTGCTATGACCCCATAGAGGGTCTTATCAAGATTGCTAAAATGACTTGACTTCAATTATTTAATGCACCTGTCTTGAAAGCAGAAGGGGCTGTTTGCGAGGCACGCATGTCTGTAATGCAATTATGTATGTATGCGAGTGTGTTCCAGTTAGTGTTTTGGTTTTCGTTTTTCACATATTCTTTGAATAACAAGTGACAGTCATATTTCAACCAGACTTGGGTTAAGGTTCATTTAGGGGTTCCTTCATATGGATGTCAAAGGTCCTGGACTAAGGTCAAAATAGGTCATCTGAGGTCATGTCCACTACTGCAATCTTGCCAGGGGGATCTCGCAAGATTTTAACCTTGCTGTATTTTTCGGTTTTTAGGCGGTCATACTTTTAACATTGGAATTCTTGTGCCATGAGTCTCATGAGCTGCAATGCTGGGAGTACACACACTTGTTTGGTAGATGATCCCATAGAGCTAGAGTTCAATAACTCTTTTCCAAGTCACCGGGTAAATTTCAGTTTTGCCCAGCCCTAGAAGTTAAGCACTGATTAACCCTAACGCGGCCGAGAGGAATTGAGAGGCAACGAAAACGTGGGTACCCGGTCCAGGAAAATGCTTTTTCGTTGCATCTGGGCGTCAACAACTATTTTTGGTCGGGCAATGACTCATCCTTGCGTTTCCTTGTCATTGCATTTGGTCCGTCTTACCGGAAAATGAGCGATGTTTTTCGTTGCAACTGGGGCGTCTTCCCCGGAAAATGACGCGATGTTTTTCGTTGCAGCAGGGCCGTCTTCCCGAAAATGACGAGATGTTTTGCGTTGCATCTGGGCCGTTATTGACGGAATGATGCGATGTCTTTTCGCTGCATGTGGGCCGTCTTGCCCGCAGAAGGCGCAATGCTTTACATCGTAACAAATGATCATAGACAATTTCGATTTCGATGGTGATAGCCCGCCACCATTTTCGATACGCTATTGGGTTAATTATGCATAAACGTATTCATGACTAAACGGAGCATTCCGTGCATAATAAGCGCCACGCACCACTATGATGTAGCGTAATTGCGCCACTCACGACTGGCCGAACTATAAGCTACAATTCATGCCGATCAGTGTGCATCCATTATTTATTTATTTATTTATTTACCCTGTTTTTTTGCATTTTTTTTCACGCGATGTTTTTCGTTGCACCTGGGCCTTCTTTTCGTAAATGGCGCGATGTTTTTTCGTTACTGGTCCTTCTTTCTTTCCGGTAATGGGCGCTTTTTTCGTTGCATTTGGCCGTCTTCCGGGAAAATGGCGCGTGTGTTTTCGTTGCTCTGGGCCGTTTTGACTTTCGCTACTAATTCCGTCCTGTGCCGGAAAAACGCGAGATGCAATGAAACTCAAGCTTTGGTCTCTCAGTTCATCTGGGTCCTTTAACAATAAAACTAGATTGCTTTTCCTTGCATTTGGGCCGTCGCCCAGGCAAAACGACCCGTTCCCTGGTTAGGTTATGGAGACAGATTGCACTGCCAGATTGTCTTTTGATATTGCATCGGATTAAAAAACTTAATACCATTTCAAAGTATTTTATTTTCCTAATGCTATGTTCTTTTATTTATTTTATAACAAGTACTGTCAACCATTCGTCAGGCATCAGCAAAAACCAAAGAGTTTCCGGAGAACTACACGGGCACACTGGACACCATTGCCAGATGACTATGACAACCAGTCATCATATTGGTATGTTTAGCACTTAGGGGATACTAGTATTAACGAGTTTAAGAACCACAAGACTTTCATAATCATGGCTAAAATACCTAAGTACTAGCCTTTTGTGGGCTAAATGAGTATAAGCAGGGTTTTTATTTGTTAAGATGGGATTGTTTTTTGTGATCACCTAATTTACTGAGGTGTAATCATAGATCAGAAAAAGGAGATCCTTACGCCTGTTGGAATAGGTCGCCACCGTAACCGTGTTTTTTGAAATATAAAATTCATTACGGTATCCATTCGAACTCGCATGCGGTTCGCGCATGCGCCGTAACCTGTTGGCCTGGGACGGTACAGATCGTGTCTAATGTCATGCTTGCATTATGAATAAATTGGTACCCCAGATTATGGAAATCAGGAATATATGAATAAATTGGTACACCACGCTATGGAAATAATGTAAGCACTGCGGAAAAAGATGGTTATGGCTTTTGAGCTGGCGTTCGCTTATCTAGTGTTATAAATAGAAAATCTGTGGGTTGAAAATATAAAAACACTGCATGGTGTATGTGGGATGGCACAATATACCCTGGTATGATTATAGACACAGCATTCAGTTTTTTAATTTTTAAAGGGGCATTTTGTGATCACAGCCTGGTCCCCCAACTTACTAAAAATGTTTGAGATTTTATATCATTGATTCGTTAGCCTCAGTAAATTACAGAAATTGACAGCACAGCCAGGCCCGTACGGATGGAAAATTCATTGCCAAAAAGGTCCACTTTTAATGATTTTTTTTTTGGTAAAAAGGTTCCAACGTTTAGAGAAATTGTGACAAAAAAGTCCACTTTTGCTGCTAAAATGTTCAAAAAGTCCAAAAAAGCTAACATTTTGGGGGGGGGGGGGGGGGGGTCCAACTTTCACCAAAAAGTCCATTTTCAGAAAAAGTCCACAGTTTCAAAGTACACGCACCCCCAAAAATAAATCCTGCGTAGGCCCGGCACAGAATTGGGGACTGTGGGAACCGAGCAGTGCTCATAATACAAAACAGCAAGATCAGGATCAGCTCAAATTTTGAGAATAAGCTTTTTCTCAAGGAATCTAGTGTCAATGAATAAAAAACAGAAGGCGCTGAAATCACGGACTGCACCTTTAAAGATCTTAGTTGTCTTAAAGGTGCGGGCAACAAGAGATTTCAAGTCATCATTATTTTCTGTGATATGTAGTGATTTAAATAGATTAGGACCACTCAGTAGATCCCATACCGTTTGATTCTCTGAAGAGAGAAGAGATAGCTTAAAAATGAAAACAATAAGGGGGATTTGGCATATGCTTATATTCAATAGAAAAACATAGGCTGAATTTCATATTTGATCCTATACAAATTAGTACCCAAAGAAAACAGTTAGTTCAGCTTACTCTTTACACGGGGATATATCGATTAGTATAAAGATTTACACCGTGCATAAAATCAGAATTTCACATTTTTAGGAAAACCATTATTCGAAATCTCTCGTAGCACCTTTAGTGATTGGCATAAGGGACACACTACTAGGGTCAAGTGCATTTAAGGGTCAAAGGTCATTAGGATAACAGCCATTCCATAGGTCAAAGACAATAAATGGCAGTCACAAAGAACAAAGGTTTTGTGATCACCCGGCTTTTTTAAAGCACTACTTGTTTGAAAAACCATTCTTTCACCGATTTACCCAGCTTGTGGGGCACTACGTATCCGTAACCAATCAAACAATGGATATGGCCCGGCCCAAGCACAACACACGGACACACCCATCATGTTGGACCATACGACTACCAGCCGCCGAGGAAAAAGGGGTGGACAGACACATAGACAGACAGACGTGGTTTCTATTATTAATATTAGCTTATGTAATAATAAATGTAAATAGGTTCACATTGGCAACAGGTTCAAAAAATGTTATTCCTGGGAAGGAGGATTATGATTTTATACAAGTTCCTGCAGGTTTGGAGATTTTTTAGGTCAGTGCATATCAAAAGTTAAACAAGCCGGTACCAATGTAAAAACAACTAGGGGTTTCGGATCAGCATGTAGTTCATTTTTTTTTAAACCAGCGGTGTAAAGTAAGTGTTTTCATCTATTTCAAGGGTGAATCGATTTGTAAAATGATTTGACTGGATAGGATAATATAATTTTGTGAGTTTAAATTGCATAAGCTGTAAAAAATGTTTACGCTTTGTGTAGACTGCTATGAAATGCAGTTAGTTTTCATTTTGAAAAAATTATCTGAAAAATTTCTCAACAGGAAAGCATACACACTTCTAAAAATCTAACAAGGTTTGCATTTGGCATGAAAGAATTGTTAGGGAAGTTGGTCATATTTTATTTTAGTTCTTAATGTGATTTGTATGGAGTTGCACAGAAGACTATTTCTCGTTAAAAATGCCATTTTGGCCATCAAAGGATGAGAATGGGTTTGAGATGATTGTGGAACGGATCAATTATATTGGCAGATTGGTTTAGCGTAATTTATGGTTAGATAAATAATTGTTAGCCTATAATATAGGCATATGTCATCACGTAGCAAATTAGAGTAGGAAACAACCCCCCCAAAATGTTCTCTCATAAACTAGTATCTCATGTCTTGTCCAATCTTTGAAAAACTCGCAGGATGCAAGTAAAATGACATTTCTTTGAAAAGTTATGTTGTGGAGTTTGAAAATGCTGAGCAGATGTTGCGTTCTGGGGCATTTTGTTCGTCCTTTTGTGTTTGGCAGGAATTGTGTTGGTAGGCAAGATTTATGCTGAATGCGTTGTCTTACAATGTAGATGCATGCTGTATGAAAGCGGAAAGCCATGCATTATCAATGCTGGCCTAGAGAGGCATTGCATTTGGAGCCTAGATGATAAACCACTGCAGTAAATTTCATGCCTTATCTAGGTAGATGATAGTTATGTTATTGCCCGCAGGGTAGTTTGTTAGTGTTTCCCACCAATATATTCTCCAGTGTCTAAAGTTCCATGTGCCTTGTACCAGGTTGTAACTTTGCCACTAATTCCCAATTGCTCCTGAAGATAGTGCTTAGGTATGCAAGTCTCATTCACGAATGCACATGTTCCCACGTTTTCAAAAGCCCGCACTTAATAATAGTAATATGCTTGAACTTTAACCTTGCCTGTGTTAACCAACTTTGAAACAAGCCCAAATTCTCTCACTTCAACCAATCAAGCATAAGGGGCCTTAGAACACACAGCTACCTAATATAGCCTATTTAGCCCATCCCCCAATGCCAATCAGTTTTGGTACAGTTCACATCAATAATCCATGCATTATCCCTGCATGTGATTCCCAAAAATCCCATTTTAAAACATAAAATTTTAAAATTTGCCAACTTTTGTGTGATATGCACACAAAAACACTAGTACTTTAAAATTTACTAATGAAAGGTTTTGTACTCCTTAAACTTCTTTACCATAAACTGCCCTAAATTACTGACTATGTTTAGTACAGAACATTATAGGCACATTGCAATGATTAGGGATTAGTTCAAAACACCCTCGCTACTAGAAGCAAGGTTAAATGCAACCACTTGTTTATTTCTTTGGGAACTTGCATGATTACAATCTAACCTTGTAGCTTGTCAATATTCTGAATGTGAAATTTGTTTTGCTTTGTTAATATTTTTATGGGATGAAAGTGTTAAAACCTAGTCTGATATTATAAGTGGGGGGTAAATTTAGCCCAATTTGAAGTGTCGATGGTTGAAATCGATTGTATATTAGTCGAGTTAATATTGATATGTATTTTAGTAATTTTGTATTAAGTTGACCATTTTCCAGTACTCTGTGATCAACACCACAAGTCATAATGTTGACAAGTTGACAAAACACATGAGATTGTCGCTTGGTCAAGTAAATTGCCACCACAGATGTTGGACCATGGACTCAGAAATAATTAGTTCAAGTGCTATTCACCATTTGCAAAGAGTGATTACTTCACAAATTTATAATGTAGTCTTAACATATGACCATAATTTTATTGAAAGTGAAACTACAGGTTCGTGGGGGGGGGGGTTTCAACACAAAGACCATACAGTACAGCTGCATCTCCAGTGGAGGCAGTGGGGCCCACAGGGATGTGCCACACACATCGGTCCCATTTTTCATTCCGCAGCCGTTCTGGGTTAGGGTGAGATCAACGACCCCTTTTTTCATGCCATTTTGGTATAAAAATGGGTCGTTTTTTTTTTCAAAAGTTTCTTAAAAAAAAAAAAAAAAAAAAAAATTTGTGTTTGCCGCATTCCTCAATCTGAAGCCAAATTGTCCAAATTTGCTTAAAATGTCAAATTTTTGCCGTGACAAGTGCAAATTTGGGTTAAATTTGGCCTAAAATTTGCATCTCGGGTATAGCTATGGGTCGCCTTTTTTGGCAAAAATGGTATACTATTGGGTCCTCTCCAGAGTAGTGGAGGCCTTCCCTACCCCCAAACCATAGTTTGGGGCCCCCCCCCTCCCCCTGGGGTTTAAGTACGGTAGGGAACAAATTAAGAGAATGAAGAAGTTATGAATTACTCTCCATTAAAGTTGTGTGTAAAACGTTCACACCAGATTGACAAACTCCTGTATGCAGGTCCACATGAGCATGTCTTAACCGTTGAAATCTCGACGACTTAAAATATTATACCACAAAATATTTGGGCTGTTCCTTGGAATTTGAAAAAGGCACTAAACACAGGTTTTCCCCTACCAACAAATATTGATTTATCAAAGTCATTGCCATTAAAATTTGCCATATTTTGTGGTTTCGGGTAAGTGAAACAGTACATGTAATACACTGTACTGTCATAAGTTTACTAGATTGGGCTTTGAATAGTCGTATGTCCACTTTGAAGTAATTGTCAGTGAAAATTATTTTAAAAAAAATACTAAATCCCCAGAGTAATGTGGTATAATTTTTGTGGAGTTCACATCATTACGTATGACAATGAAGTAACCATTTACTATTGTCAATGATTAAATGCGCATTTGTATTATCATACACATAAAATAAAATTTTGGGCTGTTCATTTCAGGGGTGAAATAATACTCTGGTATGCATTATAAAGATTAAAAACACCCGCTTTAAAAAAATGGGAACGCCCGTTTCTGAAATTTTAAAGTGACCCTTTAAATAGTAAATCAGTGTCATTAAGGTACATTTCATGTAATGCATGTCCACTTCTAAATCAATTAAAGTGTCATTTGTTTCATCTAAACACCTGCATTTTTGTTTATGGTTCATTAGATATCCCCGAAGAAAGATTAATTCCAAAATTTCAGTTGATTTGAGAGGGGTTTTGATTGTATTAACAAATGTTATATGACGGGCCCCAGAGGCCAAGGCCACGGCATTAATAATTTCTGTCCCTAAAACGGACAGAAACTACCCAAAATGACTAATTTCTCTTCCAGAGGTAGAATCGAATTATTTTGCAAGTAGGATTAGGCAACATGCTCTACTTTATGCTAACGGGTCAGGTGATGTAAAAATCTCAACTCCTTTAGGTAAAGGCAAGGGATGAGACTGTGGATCCTGAAATAGCCAATGTGTTGAAGTGTTGCTTTCATGTGATTATGACTTTCAAATTAGCATGTTTATAAATAAATTACCCGGTAAGAACAAAAGAAGTAGACTTTTAAGTTAGCCTTGAAAAAGACCTAGCTAAAAAACATAACTGTGTGCCTAATAAAGACTTTAGTAAATTAAAACAATTGTGAAAACATTATTATCATCATCATGGAATAGTAACTATTACTGAAGTACGTATGATTGAATATTCAAAGAGGTTTAATAACAAAAATATATAAGGTACTTTAAAGGATTTTGTTGTTGTCCCTTTAATGGCATCATATTATAAGCTACTGAATCATTGATGCTCTGGTTTTATTGACTAACACAGTCCATCGGCACACTTCAATTGATAGTTTATGAATGACGAGGACCATTCACCGGGGTATACGTGTAATAGATTGATGTTTCTTGAATGACAACGTGCCATGAAAGAAAATGTTTACATGTAGGTAATGAAAATACATTGGCCTATTTAGTAATTTTTATGTTCCATGCGTTCAATTTCTCCTCGTTAGTAAAGGGGGATTGGGCTATAGTCGTGTCACAGTGGGGTGTGTAGGCCAATACCTGTAGTCTTTTTTTTTTCTGACAGCTCATATTTTTTGGTGAGAATGGGTGCATTTCCTTCCCGGGAGGAGCTTCCCACATTCCCCACCTTTCTGATCCATGCTGGTGTAATCCATGGTATTCATAACAAGAACAAACACAAACCCTCCCTACTCTGTTTTTTGATATACCCTCCAATTTTTCTCTCTCCACATGACCTGGTAACCCAAATCTCAGTACCCATAGAAGATTTCTCAATGGTTTAATTTTGGGATAAGTTTGGCTAGAATGGCCCATGCATGAGCATCTGGAAGGCCCCTAAAGACCTCATGTTTGAAAGGATTACATTTTTGTGGTCCCTTGGGAACCTTTAATATGTTAAGGTGGACAAGGTCACATCCATGTTAAAGGTCACTGAGGTCAAGTTATGAAATGGAGAAAACATCAAATTGGCATAATTTGAAAGGTTGAATTCCAATTGCAACCATTAAGTAAAATGTTGTAATTGATCCAGTGTGGGACATATTGGATCTAAAATATAATAATGATAAAATTGGATGATTTCTCATCACCAACTTTATTGGTCTCGCTATAAGTTTTTGAAATATGTGCGGGCGTCCAATATTTTTGCAACTCTTAGCTTGACCAATAGCTTATGGGCTCAATCACTCCAATTTTTACCAATCTTGACCTACATGCACAGGGAAACATGATAATAATAAGGTCTGGTCCCTTGCAAGGTTTTGAGGTCAACTTTTAAATAGTATTGAGACAAAGGTAAATCGCAGTCTTTAGCGCAAGACTGTTTTACCTTCCTCATTCTCTTAACAATACAGCTGCATAGCACTTTCTCTATACTTTCTAAAATTTTTTAGAAAAGCATTTCAACTGAAATCCACAAATAATAAATAACAACTGGAGAGCAGCAGAAGTTTGCCAGGACATGAGGCATATGGAGAGGCTCTAAAGGCAACGCTCATGGACGAAGACAGCAAACTATCATATTTTGTCAAAACCTTGGCAAGTGAGACGAAACAGGAACTGGCATCCACATAAAGAAAGAAAAAATGTGGTGAGTAAAGATCTGTTTTTTTTCTTTTGTTGTGTCGCCTGCCTTAAGGTCCCAGGTAAATGAGAATAAAAAACCTACTACTCCAATCTTGATGGGACCTTCCATCCCAAAAACGGCCAGAAAAAAGAATACCCTATTGTGACATCATGTGAAACTATTGTTTTCAGTCAGTGTCATGAATAGATTCACACACAGTCACCTGAATTTTCTATTACGCCTGAAAAACCTAAACATTGAATGCTTTCTAGTCCCTCCTTGTTTTAAAAAAAGACCAAATTAAAAAAAAAAAAAAAAAAAAACAATTTTGTATTTCCTGGGACCTTTACAGAAATACAGCACATTTTTGAAGAGCACCCGCAATTTCAAAATTTGATATTGTTGCAGAGGTTATGTTTTGGTAATTGTCTAAGAAACAACACCTGCGAACGAAATGCTAACAAGTACTTTTTTAATCATAAAATAAGCGATTTTTGTAAATAGAATTGGCATCCCAGATTGTACCTTAAAACCGCATAGCTGGAAAGCTTAGTGTTTATGTCCGTCATGATGAATAGTCCACCTGAAAGACATTACTTCTACGTTGACATGCCTGAATCCATAAACAACATAATGGATGACGTAGTGGCGCTATTTCCTGGCTTTTCATATTGGAAGGCCGTTTCCAGCAGCCGTTGAATTAATTATCGGAGATCTCCGATTATTCTAATTACAAAATTACTTCCTTTGCGACACTTTGACCTTTTCGAGCTTAACCATTCACATTTACTAGCCAGTTACTGATGCAACCGTGTAAAAATCTCAAAATTTTTGAAAAATTGGGGGTGCTCTTCAAAAAATGTGCTATTATTGCTTTAAGGCAGGAAGACACATAGGGATCACTTTGTCCACTGTTGATGTCTGTTGTCTGTTATGAAAAAGGGTTAACATTTGCCTGTAATAGCCGCATACTTCGATGGATTTAAACCAAACTTGAGTCAACGGTTTCTGGCAAGCTCCATATTATTGATTACAATACTAAGTAGGGTATACTGAACTCTTTGAGTGCTACATTTAGGCTAATGAAAGTTCTTGTTTCATGCTCTTAGATTATTCATTATTAATTATTTCTGCAGCGTTCATTATAGTAGATCTAATTGGAGCAGATCTAGTAGGGCAAAATTCCTATTTTGTATCCGAGATGTACATACATGTACATACATCAATACAGATAGTTTTTATATTAAAATGTATTTTAATTACTCCTTATTATAAATGAAATTGCGCTAAAATAAAGTTCATCAGTCCTTTGCTATCAGCAAATCTGGGCAAGATGGAAGCTTTTTAGCGACAGGCTAGCACACAGTTATGCCATTCTCCACCTGTAACAGCCAGACGGCTTATCCATTCTAAATGACACTTGCGGCGCCAAAGGATCTTGGTATCTACCGCTGCTTGCGCTGCAACAGATAGGTCTGTAGGCTAAAGGTTAAAGGTCATACTTTGTGAATTCCCCAGTAAACGTGCTAACTCTCACAAGTTTTCAGCTCTTATTCTCCACGAATACTGCACAAAGTCCTCTCCTTAATCCTTGGTCACTGAGTGGAGTGGTTACCACCCCTTCAGTTTTTTTTTTTCACCTTCTTTGTTGCCAATTATTTATTGCAAAGGTCAATTGAAATTATTGCTCCTTTTTTTGCAAAACAAACATCTGCTGGGGTAATAGGTAAGATAAAATACAGGGTGATCTCAAGTATGGAGCGGCACCGCCCACCCACCCCGGATAGAAGTATCAACTCGCCTAGTTAATACCACAGGATATACAGACAAATTGATTATTTGAGATACAGGGTGATCTCACGTGATGGAAGCGGGGCACCCCCACCCACCCCCGAGAAATTTATCAAGCATCCCTATTATACCACAGGATATCACAGGCAATTGATTTTTGAGATACAGGGTGATCTCAAAGTGATGGACTGCACCCCCCCCAGGAGAGAAGTATCAACATCCCTATTATACCATGATATCACAGCAATTGGATTTTGTCAACCACCCAATACCAGTATGTCATACTTTCCTCAACTTATGATGTCATAGTGATAATGTTGGTACTTATTTTGAAAACATGGAAAGAAGAAACTCTAAGCTATCCCGTTGTACCAAAATTCTGGGATCTTATGTTCAGTACCGAAAATCATGGGCAACCCCCTTTGGGACTTTTATCACAAAAATGCTCAGGTATGATAAGGGTTAACATTCGCACTGCTTTTCAAAATAACTACAAAGGGAACTGCCCGATCCCAATATCCAAATTTTGACACAACACCTGTAATGTGGGTAGTGGGGATGCACGTAATTCCATGCATTGTGTCTTCAGTATTGTGCACATTAATGAGCTTATTTTGCATATTTGCCCTGATTGGCTTATTGCTACAAAGGTGGTACTTCTTAACATATCCCAATTGTCGCAAATTTGACAAAACTTGGTATGTGGGTAGTGGTAAGTGCAATTAATACCCATGCATTGTTTTCATCATTTTTTTTGTGGGCTCAGTGATGGCCCATCATTACTACAAAGGTGACTTTTACCAGATTCCTAAGGTCCAAATTTGATGCACTTGGTATTTGGGTAGTGGTGGATGCAAGTAATACAATGCACTGTGTTGTCCAATTTTTGTGCGTATTCAGTGAGAGCATGTTTGCATATTTGTCAAAGGTGGACTTGTATGTAGGCATTCGCTGACTACCATTTGTGGATTAGAATTTTTAGTCAAAGGTCATGAAATCATGTTATTAACTGAATGTTGAAGTGCTACCGGAGCCACTAGAACCATTGGTGTATCTTTTGTTGTTTTTTTTAACAGGTTATGACCAAGAAAGAGAAAATACGCCGTGACCGTGAAGCAACAAGCTCAGGTAATTCAAATAACTAAAATGGTTTGAATTGTTACTCTATATCCATCACATACAAGTGTCACATAACGTGACCAGTAAAAGGAAAAATAAAAACATTGTTTCATTTGCTGTATGAGTGTGCCCATGTTATTGTCAATCGCTTGTAGATGCTTCTTCTACACCGGCACCTGTAATTGATTTCATGGAACTATATTTTAGTGGGCATGATCAGCGATAAAGGATGTAAGGTTGTCCAAGAATTGAAGGCAATGATGATTTATTTAGGTATCATTTGAGGAGCAAATTGAGTGTTTTTTTCCCATGCTGGATATTTCTACTGGGTATTTCCACATTTCTTCAAAGTCCTTATACAAATCATTGGCTAAACATTATATAACTTGGTCTAAATTAAGCAGCACTTGCACAATTTTCCACAAATAGTAAATTCTTCAATTTGCTCGCAGTGAAAGTCACTGGGATGTTCGCATTGCTCTTCAGAGCGTCGCAGGCTTTTTTAGTTCTACCAGGGTAAACCAGCTGCCTCTTTCAATCAGATTTCCGTAAGAAACCGATGGGGTGACGGTTTAGCTGCCGTACCCTGGGAACTCCTCGGCCCTGGGAAAATTAGTACTGGTGTACCAGGATACCATAGCATGCCTTCAAAGACAGCAGACCTGACCTGTGTTAAATAGAAATAGCTGGAATGGCTCATACATATAGATGGTCAGTTTTTTTCATCCTCAAGCATTGTTCCATTACAATTTCACAAGTCAAACCAAACGTTAGTCGGAAACCTGATTTTGCTTGAATGAGCAGGTCTTTTTATTTCATTGTGTCCTTTAGGGGTTCAAATTAAAGGGATTAGCGCGTAAGCAGAGAATTGAAAAATTGGAATTTTGCATTTTTTTAACTTAAAAATCAGGATAATGTGTACAATTCCATGTAACTGCTTTAATGTAGCAACAAAACAACCCCCACAAGTATTGAAGTATTTGAAGGAAATTTTGTCATGTGCCGTCTCCTGTAACTAGACTGTAGTGATGGTGTCTTCAAATCTACCCTAACACTGATTGGTTGTACCCCAGTACGAAATACTGTTTTGGTGTTTGAGGTCAAACTGGTAATCGATCATGTACACACTATCACACTTAAAATCTGGGATTTCACCGGGAAAGACTCTTTTGATCTCAATCCGGAAATGAACACACGTATAGAAATTACGAATCAATAAAAGTACTGCATTGTCTTTAATACACAGATTCAAGTCCTCCAGCCAACCACTTGCGTATGTTCGCATATCCATCCAATGCACATACAAAATATAAATTTTGAATGATTTTTTCGATGTTTCGGATTAAGCAAATCGCTGCTATCCCTTTTACTTAACAGTGCCTTTGACCCACCCCGAACAAAATGCCCCCCATGAAAAAAAATGTTGCTAAAGATCCCAACACTGATTTATTTTGATCACAGCAGAAAGTGGAGCTGAGGCTTGTCTAGTTGTCAGCTATATTGAAAGATATCAGAAACAGATGTGGAAGCAATTATACCATAACTGCACTGCAGAAAATGGACCCCTTCATTGACCACTGCAAATCGGACAAATGGAAGGTAGAGGCCATATTAGCTAGGATGGACTGCTGCTGGCTGGCATGGAAGAAATTAGGTACATTTGGTGTTTAACTTGAAATTTCAAAATATTCAAATATTCCATAAGTTTGTTATTAAAACACATTTTACATCAATTCTGTTCTGAATATTAATGAATCCTTTCCTAGAGATGGCCAGCGCATGCTTGGCCGGATTTGAACGGGCAACCTCCATATTAGTAGCGTGGTGCTCTTACCAATTGAGCTTACAAGCCAAAATCAATTCTGTTTTGTTTCCCCTTGAAAGATAAATTTCCAGTCCTGCAGTATAACATACCCTTTTTATCAAGGAAAACAATTTGCTATCTATAGCCCCTTTCCAAAGTAATTGATTGATTGATTGATTGATTGATTTACATTACAAAAGAGCTGTTATGTTTGCATAGGCTTTTTCAATTAAAAACACTGATGGTTTTTGAAAGAAACAGATTTCAGGGTGATTTCATTTAAATTTGAATGATTAGTGCATTTTGAGATTTTCTCACTTAAGAAGTAGTTCAATAAAATCAATAAAATGGACTTGTAATTGATAATTCATTCTAATGCTACTTTAGCTTATTTGATATGAAGCATTTTTTTGGTCCTGCTTTTTGTGGGCCGCTAGAATAGCTGGCAGGACCACTTTGCAATCCGTTGTGCTTATAGCAAGTGTGAAAGCCGAGAACCGCAAAATTCGGACTTGCCCTGCATTGATGCAATCAGGTACCACTAGCCCCTTGTATTATCCACTTGCAGAACGGCACATAGGGATTACTTTGGTAGCATGTCTGTGTGTGTGTGTGCGTGCGTGAGTGCGCCAGTGGTATACCAAGGCAGTCAATCCAGAGGGGACAAAATTCCCAAATCATCACTGCAGAGGGGGGAAATTGTCTTGGTGATTTGCTCCAATTGAGTCTGAACTTGACAAAATTGCTGAATTTTCCTGTAATGTTGCCAAAATTGAGGCTGAAATCGGGTAGCCAAAATTCTCTGAAGAAGAGGGATGAAATGCATGTTTTGTTGCCTCCCTCCATCTTTCCTCAAAGACTGCAACCAAAATATTTTGCACTGTCTAAATATTTTTAAAATTCAGAGATCGTCTTTTATCTCAATAACCAAATACAAAAGAGTGCCAACTACTTCTGCTGCAATCCCTGTGGAAAGGTTAACAATTTGAGACCATTTTTAAAGAAATTGGTGCAATATTAAAGATTTAACCTTTGACATATGATGTTTTGTCTTATACCTCCATAACCATACTTGGGTAAGTAGTACAAACTATACCTTTTTTTTTAATCCTTGTAACAAGACGAGCACTTTGGTTACCTTTTTACAGCAATACAAGCATTTTCATTTTTTACTTTTGACTCCATGTGTTACTTCCAGAGCAGCACCAGTGGAATTTTTTTAGGGAGGGGCAAAGTGAGGCAACATGCCAGTGCTAGGCACCATGCTTGTGTAATGCAAGGGGAGTGTCTTAAGGGGGCTCTGCCCCCCCCATAAGTTGGAAAATTGTTGAAGATGCAACACAGATAGCATAATTTGGTGCATACCTTTTGGTAAATTTTCAAAATACTTCTTCACCTCCCTCCTATTTTCCTTTTTGTTTGTTTTAATTATAGGGGGAGGGCAGAAGGGGGTAGTTCCAAAGCGTAGACCCCTGCATTATGAATGTTTCCACACTTTCACGAGGGGCACCCCACTAAATTTGTTCATTCTTCTTAGCGTATCCACAAGTCATTGGTAATGGCTTGTGTCAGGATTTATTCAACTGATGCTGATCCGGGGCCGCGTGTATCTATGATACGGATGCTCCTAACATGGCCTGCTTTGAGGCTGGGGCGGATTGGGAACAGTCAGGGGTTTTCACCCTACTCTTATTCGACACTGTACATGATGTACATGTACAGTTGTGACTCTCTGTACACAGGACTGATGGCTTAACGTCCCCTCCGAAGGACGGGATGCTTTCATGATCCATTTGCCTAATTCCAAGTGAACCATGGAGGAGAGCGGTATTCTGCATTTAATCAAGATTCGAACCCGGGAATTTTCGGTAAATTTGTGCCACAGGCAAGCACCCTAACCGCTAGGCCACACTCTCCCATTTGTTCATTAAGCTTCATAGAAGACAAATCCACTGAGAAATGATGCTATGCTCTCCACTGTCACAGAATTACTCCATACAATTGTGAAAATTGGTATTCTACGATACCCATAAGGGCATTGATTTGAGCTTAATCATTTCAGGTGAGGCCTGGCTAATATAAAAGCTTTACAACCATGTAAAAGTATCAATTTAAAAAAAAAACCTTAAGGGCACATATTTTTTCCAAATGTGCCAGTATCTCTTTAGTTCAAGCTTGCTATTGCTATTTGAAATTTAAGGAGGGGGCATGTAAACAATGTGCCATGATTAAAATGTTTACATTCAGGTGACTCCAAAGTGGTAATTAAGATACATGTACAATTGTGAATATTGATATTCTAAGATACATTCTAAGATAAATATTTAATAAGAAAGCATGTAGTTTTCACCAATTTTGATTTGGAGCCATTGGGATCATACAGTGCCACGATATCCATCTTGACCAATGTTTTAAGGGGTCAGATTTCTAAAAATAAACATGACCACAATGTCCAAATTTTGTTGGACAAAATGCAGTTCTTTGAAAAGTAAATTTTACATTTTGGCCAATGTATGAACCAAAGGGAATCTAAAGGTAAAGGTGGGTACACCTTTTTTTTTTTTTTTTTTTTGGAACAGTCAGGGGTTTTCACCCTACTCTTATTCGACACTGTACATGATGTACATGTACAGTTGTGACTCTCTGTACACAGGACTGATGGCTTAACGTCCCCTCCGAAGGACGGGATGCTTTCATGATCCATTTGCCTAATTCCAAGTGAACCATGGAGGAGAGCGGTATTCTGCATTTAATCAAGATTCGAACCCGGGAATTTTCGGTAAATTTGTGCCACAGGCAAGCACCCTAACCGCTAGGCCACACTCTCCCATTTGTTCATTAAGCTTCATAGAAGACAAATCCACTGAGAAATGATGCTATGCTCTCCACTGTCACAGAATTACTCCATACAATTGTTAGTTAGTTAGTTAGACCAAAGTTTTAAATCCGGTTTTGTCCCCGTAAACGAGGGTGGCCGGATTCACCTCACACTCAGCAATACTGCTGTGTGAGGAATTGTGAAAATTGGTATTCTACGATACCCATAAGGGCATTGATTTGAGCTTAATCATTTCAGGTGAGGCCTGGCTAATATAAAAGCTTTACAACCATGTAAAAGTATCAATTTAAAAAAAAAACCTTAAGGGCACATATTTTTTCCAAATGTGCCAGTATCTCTTTAGTTCAAGCTTGCTATTGCTATTTGAAATTTAAGGAGGGGGCATGTAAACAATGTGCCATGATTAAAATGTTTACATTCAGGTGACTCCAAAGTGGTAATTAAGATACATGTACAATTGTGAATATTGATATTCTAAGATACATTCTAAGATAAATATTTAATAAGAAAGCATGTAGTTTTCACCAATTTTGATTTGGAGCCATTGGGATCATACAGTGCCACGATATCCATCTTGACCAATGTTTTAAGGGGTCAGATTTCTAAAAATAAACATGACCACAATGTCCAAATTTTGTTGGACAAAATGCAGTTCTTTGAAAAGTAAATTTTACATTTTGGCCAATGTATGAACCAAAGGGAATCTAAAGGTAAAGGTGGGTACACCACGTTGAGTTGGCATGGAATGACTTCCGTACATTCACAGCTGTTTGACACCATACAAATTGTCTCTTTTATATTTATAGTAATTTTAAGCAATGGCGACACAATTTTGACAACTGATATAAGTAGGGACATGCAAGACCTATTACCTCAGCAAAAATCAGAAAAATCCATTGCGGGAATCTTGCCATATAGGCCTACAAAGGTCATAATTTGTATGTTATAGGCCGCCCTCTATACGCATATTTCACATAGAAAGACGTGTAAAACTAGATTTTTATGAAAAATTATATTTGCCCGCAATGAAATTTCATCAAATTTACACAGGATGTATTTAGTGGCATAAATACTCCAACTTAGTTGTCAAAAGTGTGTCGCCGCTGACAATTTTTGTTTTATTTTCGTTTTGTCATAATAAATGAGCCTCTCAAACAGCTGTGCATTCTGGAAAACGTTCTATTTTGTGTTGTCTGCAAGATGGCACATAGGGATTGCTTTGGCACATAGGGATTGCTTTGGTAGTGTGTGTGTCTTTTGATCTGTCTGTGTATCTGTATGTGTGTGGTAAAAATATTAAAGGTGCAACGAGAGATTTCAAATAACAGGTATCCCTAAAAAATATAAAAATTCAGATTTTTGCACTGGTGTAAAGCTTTCTATTAAAAATATCCCCATCTGAAATGATTAAGCTGAGAACTGTTTCTGTGGTACAAAAATTGAGAAATTTCTAATTTCATATAGGAGCAAAATACGAAATTCAGACTATGTTTTCTATTGAAACATAAGCATATACAAATCACCTTTTGTTTTCATTTTCAGTTATTTCTGTAGCCAAATAAAAGGTAGGGAATCTATTGTGTATCTAATCTAAATGAAATCACTACATATTACAGAAAATATGGATGCCTTGAAATCTCTTGTTGCACCTTTAATCCGAAACATAATTGCCTGTTTTCGCAAATACACATTTTCATTGCACTTGCATGTAATGGTCCTTGGGTCCAAAGGTCATTTAGAGGTCATAAAGGTCATGGCCCAGAAATGGTTAGAATTATCAAATTGCTTGGTATATCCACATAATATTCGGTGAATGCTGTATTTTTTTATTGTTCTTGCCGGAAGTATTTTCAGAAAGTGCTGTGAATGATCTATACATTGATGAATTTCAAAGAGACTTGGAAGGAGTCTAAGTTTTGTAACTACCCCCTTCTGCCCTCTCCTTATAATTTAAAAAAAATAAAAGGAAAATAGGAGGGAGGTAGAAAAAGTAGTTTGACAATTTTCCAAAAGGTATACACCAAATTATGCCATCTGTGTTGCATCTTCAACAATTTTCCAACTTATGGGTGGCACAGCCCCTTAAAGGTGCGTGTTCCGATCGTCTTTGGGACCCCCCTGATTACCCGGAAGTAGTATCGATTTGATATCAGATGAAAGGCCGTATTTTTCTCATTGTCGTCCTGAAATTTAAGCCCTCAAATCCATTCATTCCCAAGATATAAGCAAAAAACCGCCGTTTTAGTGGTTAACCATCAATATTAGCACAGTATTGAATAGGGCGTTGCACTATGCATTATCGCGTCTAGCATCAAAACCGCAAGTTTGTTTCCCACGGTACTTGTGTATATGCAAGTGCCAGGCTCTCATATCAAGTAGAGAACACAATAGACATAAGTCGGAACAAGCACCTTTAAGACGCTCCCCTTGTGTTACACAAGCATGTGTGGTGTCTAGCACTGGCATGTTGCCTCACCTTGCCCCTCCCCACGAAAATACCCTGGAAATAACACATGGAGTCAAAGGTCATCTTGCATGGGGGTCATATGGAGTAATCGGGGACATAATTATGTACCACATCATTCCGCGTTCTGCCCGTTTTTCCATTTTCTGCAGTATAGACTTACCAGTACATCACACAATAAATTGTATTGTGTATTGAAGCTATCATTCGAGCTATATTTCAATTTTATTTCAATTTTTAGATATAGATGATATGTACATACAGATGTTGTTTGAAAGTCTCATTTATTATGACAAAACAATAATAAAACAAAAAAAAATATCAACGGCGACACACTTCTGACAACTAATTTGGAGTATTTATTATACTAACTACATGTACATCCTGTGTAAATGTTATGAAATTTGCAGGCAAATATGATTTTCATGAAAATCGACTTTTAAACGTCTTTCTATGGATGTAGGCATATAGTGGGTGCTATAAGTATAACATACAAATTATGAACTTTGTAGGCCTATATGGCAAGATTCCCCCAATGGATTTTTCCGATTTCTGCGGAGGTGATGATAGCTCTTGCATGTCCCTACTTATATCAGTTGTCAAAATTGTGTCACCATTGCTTAAAATTACTCGTTGCCCTTCTGCGTGAAGTTCTTGTATAGTAATTATTTTGTATTTTGCGCTGTGCTTCTCGCGCTGTATAGCAAGCTTCATATAGCTTGCATTTGTCACAGCCATGTATTTAGGGAACAATTTTAGACTTACAATGAGCTAGCTATCTATTGGACCCACCTTAAAGGGGGATGGCCCGATTTAAGAATATGAAGTTTTCATCTTAACATTTTTTTTTTTTTTTTTTTTTCTTTCTATGGATGTAGGCATATAGTGGGTGCTATAAGTATAACATACAAATTATGAACTTTGTAGGCCTATATGGCAAGATTCCCCCAATGGATTTTTCCGATTTCTGCGGAGGTGATGATAGCTCTTGCATGTCCCTACTTATATCAGTTGTCAAAATTGTGTCACCATTGCTTAAAATTGCTCTAAAAATAAAAGAGACAATTTGCATGGGAACAAATATCTGTGCATAATCTCTGTAGCAATTACAATCACTGTGCTCACTTAATGAATTGCTTTAACCTTTAGGGAGCTCAAACAGGAAGAAAAGAAAATCCAAAGCGAGCATATTCAGTGATGTAACAGTCCAACATCCCATGTACTTTCCTATCAAGTTGTTTCTGAGTTGTCAAGAAATCCTGGAATACACAGAAGTGTTGACCAAACCACAGCTGCAGCTGATTGGTGCCTATATGAGAGGTCTTGGGTTCAAGGCTTTTGCTGATTACTTCCAAGAAATGGCAGGCAGTGAAGTATGTCTGTTTATTGGATCATACATATTTTCCATTGAACTCATTCTTATTCTGAACTTGATTATTAGCTATCATTGTCAGTGAATCAATGTTAATGATCAGCTGAGGCATTTGCCCTGTTCATACTTGCATTTGGGCCTCAACTTGACTTTTGTTTTGAGTTGTGCTTTGTTTAGTTTAGTTTGTTCCCCTTTGGATATGAGAGCACTTCTTTATTTAGACTTACTTCCTAGCATATTCTCTTATCCAGAATTGCTTGCTTTTGTATTTGCATCTTGTGTTGTATTCCGTTATGTACCATTTTGCACATTTTTTCTCATTGTAAATTGCAAGTAATTCATATAAAAGCTTATAAATACTATTATTTTAATTACCACATTGACTCCATGTTAATCATTGCAGTTTCTCCATATTCACTGTAGCTTCACTGCAATTTGAGATGCAGTAGCTGCAATTTAGGACTTCCAAAGTACATCCATTATTAGGTACATGCACAGTGATGTGTTTACTCTCCAATCACCAGCACCTTTATACTACCCTTGTTCAAGCTTAACTTTGCACCATCAATTGTTAACTGGCATACCTTAACTACCTTGATACCACAGAAAATTTATCAGTGCGCCTGGCTCTAGAGCCGGTCACAGTGCACACGCCAGAATCTGGCAGGATGACCGTAAATTTTATCAATTGTTAAGCTGTCATTTATACTTGCTTAGGAATTGTTCTTGAAATTCACCTGAAGCATCCTTAATTATTACAAATGGATCTACTGACATTCTGGAATCTCCAGATTCGCTAGAGCAGGTAATTAGTGATGTGTGTTCTTTTCGATTCTGAGTGATTGTAGTTGTAGTGTCTGAGTCATGACCCCATGGTTTTGACACTTCTGTTGTGCATACCGCCCGTGACATAATTGGCCGAATTCTTGGCCCCTTGATTAGAAATCCCCCTTGATTAGAAATCCACACCAGGTTAGCGCAGGCAGCATGCATTTCTTTGCTAACCTTCTCTTTTCTGTTTTTTTTTTTTGTTGTTGCTCTTACAACCAGTAATTTTCACTACTCGCATAGTTTGGATGTAGTTTTGGCTGTTTTGCTAGGATTGCATCATTTTCATGGAATATTGCCAATGCCTAGTTACATAAAGAAAATCTAGTCATAGGCTCTCTGATGTCCCAAGGCCATATGGCTATGTTATACGGTATTGTTTCTCTGTGCGGACATGGGTTATCGGCGAGTTCTAAGTCATGGGTATGGGAACCCGGGGGTGCCGCGAGCCGTTTGGCTGTAGGGCCATGGCTCACGGACCCCACGGCCCCATCCCCGTAGACCTATATGGATAAGATAAACAGAGGTAAATATTGAACAACATCGAAGTACATACTAAAATACGGAAAAAGAGAAATCAAATTGTTGGAGAGGATTCTGAATCGGGATGAGTTCCTTTGTGGACGTGTTTCATTCCTGTAACAAACAAATCCTTCAGGCTCCGTTCCTCCTCCGTTTAGCACTTATGCCTTCCGCAGAGCGTAGATACCAAGGGGGATAGCGACCACTTGCCAGTCTAAGGGCACCAACAATTCGATACAAGAGGGTCCTTGGTCCCCTCGAGCTGTATGGCCCAAGCCATGGCTCCACCACTGATGACCTGTACGGGTATGCGGCCAACTGCTCACACACACCGGGGGGGGAAGCCGTGGTTCTGTGGACTTCATGGCAGTAAGGCCATAGTCCGCGGCCCCACCCCGCAGGCCCACATTGCCATGCAGCTCTCATTTGGCCATATGGCTTGCAGCCGCCGAGCCGTATGGCCATTTAACCTTGTATTTACATATTTAGCCATGTTGATGCGGTTAGCAGACCTACATGCCTCCAGAAAAAGGAAAGGGAAAAATAATATAGTTAGCAATATAAGTTTACATCAATCCTACAACTACTCATTTTTACTATCCACATCTGGTACCCCCGCATATTCACCCAGTGAGGCAAGCAGCCATGGACCTGGACCTGAAGGAAGATCCGACCCCGCAGAAGAAAGCACCTCGGCGCTACTTGGAATGCAACAGGTTTAGCAAGCAGGGCGATCCACACGACCGTTGCATCATGTACTGAACATGCAGCTGCCTGGACCCCACGAGCTGGATATGACTCTTGGCAAGAAGACCAATGGGATAAACTGAAGAGAGAACGCGAGCTATGGAGAGAGCAGACGAGTCCCGCAAGCGAACCAGAGCCTTGAAAGCATCTTCGACAGAACGGCAAGATCCAGAGCCGAGCCACGAAAACCCATCGTCTGCAGATCATCCTACTGGAACTACTGGTTATCTGTCCCCAAAGGTCGCAGCTCCATTCTTCATGGCAGCCATCCTCATAAGCTGGTCTACCCTCAGAGTTTCCCAGCGATGCCCGATGCGGAAAAAGAGTTCTTTCAGCCTCCACTCATCCCACAAGACCGTTGGCGTCAGATGGACCTCGACCAAAACTTGTGGTGTCACCCTCTGAACCCCCTCCAGCATAGGTTGAAGGAAGTCAGCCATCGGCCAAAAAAGAAGCTCCCCACAGGTTTTCCGGTGGAACAAAGAGAAGGACGTGGAGCTATGCAACCTCAAGTTCATCACCAGGGATGGCTTTCACTTCTCAAATGCCATGCTAATCGTTTTCGCTCACCTTATCACGGCCTGCTGGACCCTGCAGGATCTCAAGCATTGCCTTGGTGAACACTTTGCAAGACTAGCCTATGCTATGGCCCGCCTGCGCAGGGACAACGCTATTGCTGCTCTCAACTTCACCAAGAAAGATGACTTGGCGAAGACCCCCATGAGAGGAGACCTGTTCGGCGGTAAGTGGCCAAAGCTCCTGGAGGCTGAAAATGCCCACCAAAAGGCCGCACCAAAGCAGCGAAAAAAAAGGTCTCACAATGCCCAGAAGGCTAAGGGGAACAACTCCCAGAATGCTAAAAAGGGCCCCAGCACAGCCAGAGAGCAAAAGCAGTGGCAGTGGATCTGAGGCAGCATACAACAAGAACAAGGGCAGCAGCTACAATAAAAGTGGCGGCGGCTACAATAAAGGCAATGGTAGTAACAAGACCAACAACAGCGGCAAGAACCACGACTCCAGTAACAAGAGCTACACAACTCTAACGCTAACAAGGGCAGCGACAGCTACAGAGGTGGCAAATCGGGCGGAAGCAAGAACACCAAAGGTCCAGACTCCAAGAACTACGGACAACCAAAGTGACTACCTGACACCCTTCCATCCATCTATCCCGGTGGGGAGGGGGGAAGTGACATCCGACCAATGGACCATCCAGACTGTGACTTCCGGTTACCAGTTGGAATTCAGCACTCCTCCACCCTACATAACGGTATTCTGCTGGACTCCTGTACCCAAGGACCCCGCCAAGCGACAAGCTCGTCTCAACAAAGTTCAGGCTCTCCTCGAGAGAGGGCCATCTCCAAGATTCCCAGGGATCACCAGTTTCTTCTCGACCTTCTTTCTCGGACCAAAAATCCGGAGAGTGGAGACCGATCTTAAACTTGAATCCCCTGAACAGACTCATATGACCGACACTCTTCCGCATAGAGACTCTAGCCGTGGTCCTTGCTGAACTCTGACGGTTTGGTGGGGAGCCACCTGGACCTAAAGGACGCATACTTTCATATACCCGTGCATCCTCTTCCAGGAGATGGCTCAGTTTTGCTATCAACAGCCACACCTACCAGTTTAACACTCTCTGTTCAGCCTCACGACAGCACCCAGAATATTCACAAGAGTAGTAAAGACATCGAGCATAGTCGAGCATCTACGTCAACGGTGAGTCAACGTCTTCGTGTAGCTCTGTGACTGGCTTCTAGTCGCTCCATCCGAGCAAGAACTGCTTCGCTGCGTCCGCACCACCTGCCGTCTAATGGATCATCAGCCCAGAAAAGTCATCCCTCAACTCCGTCCAGAGAGCCCACCTTCCTGGGAGCCACTCTAGACCTGACAGCAGGCAGGGCTTGCCCAGCAGAGGAGAGAGCCACATCCTTGCTCAGGTGTGCCTTGACCCTCCTGCAGTGCAAGTCAGCCCCAGCCCACATACGGATGCATATCATGGGCTTCATCGCCAGCCTTAGTTCAATCTTCCCGGAGTGTCGTCTCCATCTGCGACCCATCCAGCTTCGTCCTGGCCAGGTTCTCTACAAGACGACACAAACAATCAACTCTAATCCCAGTTCCACCCAGACTTGGACCTACCCTACTCTGGTGGACCCAACGCTGCAACCTTCTAGTGGGTTCTCCCGTTTGCCAGCCTTTGCCTACTTCCACCCTCACCATGGACGGCTCCAAGACAGGGTGGGGTGCGATGATCTTCCAGTGTGCACTGTGCACAGTGGAAGACCATCTGTCTATCAGACAAGTGGAGCCTGTGTCTCGCCAAGTTTCACATCAACATCTCGAGCTCTGGGCCATTCACCTAGCCCTCCGCCCTCTCCTCCCACAAGTCCGCAGCCATGTCATCAAGGTCCAGTGCGACATCCAGACAGCCGTAATATACAACCGACAAGGAGCATGGGCATCACCCTTCAAGCTGTCTACCTCCCAGGAGCAGAGAACACTCTAGTGGATCTCCTATCCAGGAGGGGCCAGGCATCTCAATCCCCAAGTTTGCAGCATGATCTTCGACAGGATGGGTCGTCTCCTAATCGACCTGTTCGCAGCAGCGGGGAACAACCAGATTCCAACCTATTGCTTGTGGACTCAAGACCCGGCAGCATAGGCAACCAATGCCATGTCATAGTGATCGCGGTACGCGTTCCGCCATCGCGGTGATTCCCCGGGTCCACCCCCAAAAGATCTCCCAGGCCAAGAACTGCAGAGTCCTCCTGATAGCACCAAGTGGCTGTTCAGCCATTGTTCTCCTCGTAGAAGCTCCAGTCTCTATCTCAGACCGGCCGGACTCCTGAACGCCCTAGCAAAGAGAGTTCCGCTGTCAACAGTGAAGACTCTACATCTGACTGCTTGGCTACTTTCACCTAATCCTACAGAGCAGCAGGCCTCTTCCGCAGGAAGCGCAAATTTGGCTGCACAGCAAGGCAACTGCTTCCACAAAATCTTCTATAATACCCACACAGATTTTCTCTGTTCAAGTCTTGTGCAGAGCCCACAAGATTGACCCTGTGTCTGCCCCTCTAGACATCATCGCTCAGTATCTCAGCACGATCTTCAAGGATGACAACTCCAGTGCCCGCTCAGTTTGAGCGGTAGGGCAGCCATCGGCACCTTTCACAAGGGCTTCGACGATGGTTCAACCGTGTTCATCCTCTGCAGCTCTCCACAACATAATCAAGGGAATGTTTGCAGTCTGTCCGCGCAAGCGCTCGCAGGTTCCTGAATGGGATCTTCCCCGAGCTCTCCAGTTTGTGGCCTAGCCTCCCTTTGAGGATCTCAGCCAAGCTACCTTACTTGATCTGATCCGCAAGAATGCCTTCCTAATCGCTGCCACATCGGGTTGTTGAGTCTCCAAGATCCACGCCCTCTCTGTCAGCGCTCCTCACATCCACTTCTCATCCCAGCTAAGAACCAGTCGCTAGATTTCACACTACGACCCTTCTCCTGGACCTCCACATAGCGGCGCATCACGGAAGACAAAGCTTGGTGTCCTCTTAAGCCCTTTCTACCTCCACAGGACTAAACCATACAGGGGTGAGATAGACCAACACTTTATCACCACTAAACCATTCAAAGCCGCCTCCAAGCCTTCATTAGCCGTTTGATAATATCAGTCATCACAAAGAGTACCGCCATTCGGAATTCACAGATTCTCACGTTCGCGCTCATGATCTTTGCTCCAGTTGGAATCCTGGGCCATTATACAAGGGGGTCTTATCAGAGATGGTAGGAAGCGGCAGGTTGATCTATTTTTTGAATTTTTGGCTTTCAGACTGGAAATGACCCCTTAACACTTTCCCTGGACCAGTGGGAGGTATGATTAATACCCTTGGGAAAATTGGTAGCTGCTTTGTGCATAATTACAGCTAAGTACATTGATAATCTGTATTTTTCATATTTATTTTTATTATTTTTTGAACCTTTTGTTCGGGAAGTTCCAGGACCCTTCAACATGAACATTTCTGTGTATATCTCGATCTCCTCTATCTGTATATGAAGGAAGAAAACTACAAATGATACATTTGTTGGCCAATTTTCGATTTCCCGCTGACATTATGACTCATGTGTTTACAAAACATGGAGAATTTTCAATGCAAAAAACCTGTCAATGCCACGGAACGCCATGCACGCCGCCGACAGCACACGCACAAGATTTGAGTCGATTTGGTGTCTGTCTTCTCCTCCTCCTGCATCAATTCCACCAATATAGCGATAAATGTTGGTTACTAGGTTCCTTGATCCTTGTAGATTTCTAAAATTGAATTCCCGGCTTCCAAAGGTTGACGCAAAATATGACAAATCGCGAGTTTTTTTACGAACCGTCCCCCCAGAATATTTAGACAGTCTAACTAGTGAACTCTCTCCTCGCAACGGTCAGTGTTGTGACCGAAGCAGCATGGTAGACCTTGATCAATCTTGGAACTGGCCCAGCAGTTTGTACTGATTGCAATAGGGTAGTTATTTTATTATGTTCTTTTTTGCAGTTTTGCGAGAGTTAGCATTATTTTGGATAGTGGTGTCGATTTAACTTACTCGTCTGCTGCCCTCTGGACCTATTTCTCACTACGGTCGGCCAGGGGCCGAATAGGGGTTTTCCTGATATCGCGGATTTACTAGATTGTCTGAACTACAATCGAGTCGCACTTTGACATGACTTATTTTTAGGCCAAAATTATTTCTGATTTCAAGGTCACGCTACAGCTTTCTGAATATTACTTGGAAATTCAATCTGGGTCACTTCTAGCCCAGGTTCCCGGGCAAAGTGTTAATGACTTTTGACTCCCTTATCCCTGAAAACTATAGTGAGCAAGGGTCATGGTCCTCTGAAAAAGTTAGGTTGATATCGGCATAGTCTTAGGTAGAAGATATTTACAATTACATATTTTGATGACTGTGCAGGTCAAAAGATCAGATAGGGGTCCATGTTATGTGCAATGAGATGACTCAGCGGTCCATTTGTGTAAGTCCTGTCAAAATAGCGTCAAACTGACTGAGCTAGACGCAGTTGAAGTGTTGCCAGAAGAAGAAAAGAGAAGAACGCTCAGAAACAAAACAAGATGCTTGAACTTTGCAGGAAATAATTTCTAATATTCATCTCTTTAAAATATCTTCTTTTGCACCTACATCGACCATGCCAGTGTTTGTCAAATTAGATTTGAAAATTTACACCCTGTTTTTTCTAGCTCCTGAGCCCCGCAGAATGGTTTTCATGGTGGTTCACTTATTCACCGTATCAATACCGCCAGACGCTTTCTCATCCTTTTTTAAATATAAGTTAATCTGAATGAATACGCACATGAATGATTATCAAAAGCAAATCTCTGGGAGAATACCTGCCACAAAACTACACAAATTGCGCTCATTCAGTTTTTTATAGGAACTATAGCGGTGGTTGCAGCTTTTCGCGGCGGGAGGGGTTTTTGTCCGTGCTCCCGTAAGTTCGAGAAGAATTTTTTTGTGTCTAAAAAATCTCCTCCTGTCACCTTAAAGGTATTCCATCTAACTATTGATTGGCATAGTTTAGCTTGGACAAGTAATATAGTGGTTATAGGTGCTTGACGCCTAACCCCCGCAGCCGCGGCGCAGTGGCTGTAGCCCTGCTAGAACTAACACAGGGATCCGTCTGCTCATTCAGTCCACGGTAAGGGTATTAGCCGGCTGACTATGTTTTCAATTTGTAGACTTATGGACCCATCTTTTTTCACATTAATGCCGGGGACAATTGAATATTAATTATTAAAGAACAATATACAGATGTTGAATCTTAAAAAGGAATTTTATTATGGGAATAACAGCCAATTTTTGGAAAAAATAAGATTTGATGACGTCACGGCTATTGATTGGTTATATTTTGCCTTCGGGGGGGACCAATTTCAGTAAAAAATGACTGTAAGGATCCCTAATTGGAAAAAGCAACCGATTATCGTCATATCGTACGTCGGTTTTTGAATCAGTAGGGAAAAGGTAAATTTTGTACTGTTTAGGGGACACATAATACACGGTTTTGTCTTTTGGAAAAAAATAATAGCACTTTGGGCAGAGGGTGGGTCATGTACAGACCTTGATTTACATAGTCGGATTGATATATATCGGTCGCCCCCGAAGAGCAAACTGATATCTGATACCTGACACGTGACCTGGTACCTGACACGTGACACCAAACTATTCATCTCGTTACCGTTTATAACTACAAAACGCAAAGCAGCAAGCATTCTGTATCTCTGTTGTCACAGCGTAATCGATCAAGATGTGAGACTATACACGTGGCTCTGTACAGGGAGGGTAGGACACGATCTGCTCGATTTGGGCTTGGATTTCCAACGGTAATTTGTGAAACTGATACATGCATTTACTATGGCAGTCTCGGTCCCAGTGACATTAAAAAATCATCTCTTAAACCTTTGTTCAAAAGATCTAGTAATATCATGATAAATTAAGAAAAAAATATGAAGTTCACATCAATCATGCTTCTGTTAAATACCTGTGCATAACTCAAAACTCCAGAAACTTCCCCTGCAAAAGTAATCTCTATCACACATAATACCCTTGAACATACGCGCCATGGCTACAGAGCTATGCGCTCTGGACCAATGCGCACCGATACACTCAATTATCAAAACAGCCCTATTATAATTATTATACACCCCAAAACCATTGCACTCCTGGGGATAAAACTCTCCAAGGAGAGGGGAATATCTACCCTAATGGCTATACTCTGTAGTTGCCCATGGCCAGTAGGTGGAAAGAAGGTAGACATGTTGTGGACAGTAAACATGTAGCTACTTCATATTCACTACCACAGTTACTATTCCACTGCTAAGACAGTCACCCTACTCTTTTCAAATTCGGTAGGGTGCATGAGGTGCCCCAATATCATGTGTTGATTTTTGGCTGCATTAATTGAGATTCATTATGAATTTTAATTTGCTAATTGCATATTGTTGATATATTTTAGATTCCAGCTGACCTTAAATGAATTGTGGTAGGATGAAACTTGGTGTGGTCAACATTCAATGCCAATTTTTAAAGGTTTATTCCAAGGTCATTTGGGGTCATCCAAGGTCAAATCACTACAAATAGTTGTATGGTCATGAAGCTTGGTGGGTGTAGTAAATGTCTGATACCAACAATTTTCAAGGTCATTTCAAGGTCATATAGGGTCATCCAAGGTCAAATCACTGCAAATGGTTGGATGGTGAAATTTGGTGAGTGTGGTCAACATTCAGAACTACAAATTTTAAAAATCATTTCAAGGTCAATTGAGGTCATTCAAGGTCTAAACTACAAATGCTCACATGGTCATGAAACTTGGTGGGTGTAGTTGACATTTGATTTTAAAAAATGTCAAGGTCATTTCAAGGTCATCTGGTGTCATCCAAGGTCAAATCACTACATACGGTCATATGGTCATGAAACTTGGTTTGTGAAGTAAACATTTTGTGAAGTAAATTTTGAAGGTCATTCTAAGCTTACTTCCTCTCAGAGCCCATTCCATCGCCAGCTCAGACACCAGCAACCTCGCTTTACATAGTGTTGGCATAACCTGTAATTGCAAAAGCAGACAACTCTTGTGGTTCAAGAACAGCCTTGTTTTCAAAAGGGACCTTTTTCCCAAATTGGAACCTTTTTTTCGACAAAATAGCATTAATCCCCCTAATTTTTGGCTCGCTCTGTTTGCAAAATCAATTTGTTTTTGCTACTTGTGCCATTTTGAGCGGGTTTGGGGGGATTTGGGGGCTTTTTGGAATTTGGGGCGTGGGCATCCGTCAATCTCCCCCCCCCCCCACTAGGTACGGGCATGCTTGAAAAGTACATACTGAAGTGTCACATGTGAATTAAGGTTGCTTTGTTAAGTTCAAAACCTACACTTCAGAATTGTTTTCAAATTAAACAAAATGATGTAATAAGATGTGCAACCTAATTTCTTTCAGTTCTAATTTAATTTGTCAGAAGCCCTCGATGCCAACATTTGGTGGTGAACTCCCACGACCGAAGGAATGTGCCTTTGGTATGACATTAACCAGATTTCAACTGCAGTTTGTTGGTCAGTGGATGAGAAGGAATGTGCGTACAGACAAAGATCCTAGAGTTCCACACTTTATACCAGATTCCTGGCAGGTAACATTGTAATATTTCAATATTTAGGAGCTAACTTTCCCTTTTTTTTTTGTTAATTTTGGTCTTATCATTTGCGGGGTATGTTAGGATACCCGTACTTGTTACAGACATGCAAAAAATCTGATTTTTGATGATTTTTTTTTATTTTATACTTTAGCAAATCACTGATAGTGCCTTTGTGTGATTCTATTTCTTATCAAATGGATCCTATTATCTCATGACTTGTGTCAGTGTGTTTAATTTTATTCTTATGTCTTTTTTAACAAAAGAAAATTGCAAATAAATACATGTATACTGTTTTTGGTGTGTTTATGTGTGTGTGTGTTCGTGTGCGTACCTGCTTGCATGGGTGCATGTGCGTATGTGCATGCCTGTGTGTAATAGATGCTTAAAGTGGTCTGGGTGTTATGTTATGAGTGAAAACGTGCCTCACTTTAGTCAATCAATATTAATTTTATAGAATATTCTATCTGGGGCCCTTTGTACAAAGACTTATGATCAATTGTAAGTTTGATTTATCGAGCGTTAACTCGATCAAGCGTAAGTTTGAACTTGATTGTAAGTTCAAACTTAGGCTTGATCGAGTTACGCTTGATTACAATCGATCGTAAATCTTTGTGAAACGGGCCCCTGGTCTATAAAATTATCACAATATATTAAAATATCAGCATGAAACTTAACAGATAAGGCATTATGTCAAAGGTCATTCATTTGAGAAGAAATGTTATGTATCAAATTGGGTCATCCCCTTTAAGATTAATTCCAGATTTAGGCACTTTTTTATTATTTCTTTAACTTTTTTTATTGCTTCTTTATTATAAACAATAAAAAGATATTATATTATAGAAAAGTTCCAGAAAATGTGGAGAAAGTGTCCAATCTGGAATAGATCTGAACAATTAATGGATTTCATAGTGAATTTTGTCGAGTGAAAAGTCTATTTGTGCATGGACACTTTTAGTTTTATATTTGATAGGTAGATGATTTCTGCATCATTTATCAGTTGATCAAGCTTGTTAGATGACTAGATCTTCGTATGTGTGCGATTTCTTGTTCTTCTTTATTTACAATGCACTTTAAAATGCTGCTTCTCTCACACACTTGTCCCAATTCCAATCAGATTCGGTCACATGAACCCCGGCCTGATCCAAGGTTTCATATTGGGTGTTCAAAGTTTGACCATAGGGATCATTTAGGGTCAATAGAGTTCACACTCTCTAACTCCCTTGCTTCTTCTCTCAAAGTTTGTATGTGTTATCGAGGGATAAAAAGTGGGCAGTCTCTCTAACCCCTTAATTTCAAAATATTTCAAAATGCTTCTAGTATTACACAGTTGGCTTGATCTTAAGTAGACTTCACCAAAAGAACCCCTGGGGGTTCACAGATTGGGGTCAAAGGTCATGCAGGGGTCATTACAGCTCAGTCTCTCTAACACCCCCTTTTTTTTGCTGTTTCTGCATAGGTTCTGAGGTACTATCAATGTCATTTTGTCACAGTATTCACCAGGTCCCAATGTATATGGGTTGCTCACAGATTTTGAATACAATGTCGTTAAAGGCACTATCAGCAATTTCATGAATCAGAAAATTTAAAAAAATTGTCAAAAATCAGTTTTTTGCTTGTATGTAAATGTAACAAGTGTAAGTATCCAAACCTTACAAGTGATAAGACTAAAAAAAAAAAAAAAAAAAAAAAATCAGATATAGTCAATATTGTCTGCACAGACACTAAACTATTTTTAGAGAATAAAGGTGTGATTTTTTGAACCGGTGCTCTCTTTACGACGAATTGAAACCAAGGCGATACCATTATTTTAAGTGGAAGAATGAGGCCGGAGGCCGAGTTCTTCTACACAAAAATAATGGTGTCGCCAGTTTCAATTTGTCGTAAAGAGAGTACTGGTTCCCAAAATCATACCTTTATTCTCATTCTTAAACAGCTTTATCATTTAAGGTCATCTTTAACCCAATTTTGCGATACTTTACGGCTTAAATACAACAAGAAAGGACTGCCACTACCCAGTGACAACAATCGAACAACCCGTTGAACGCAACGAGACGCAACATTGGCAGGTGTGCGCGAACGTAGCAAAACGCGGTATGACGCGAGCGCTTCAACCTAAAAATAACGTCAATACGCAGTGCGTACTACCTGGGTTCAATCATGCGAATTGAACCCGGGCATCAGCCAATGAAATTGCTTACATTTTCACAGCTGTTTAAGAATACGTAATTGAATGGCGATTCACATCATTCAATACTGCTGTTTTATTCCTTTTCTTTTTTTCAATTGAAACAATAACTTTACAGACTTATCCATGCAATCTTAAGCTATTCCTGCAAATTTGTATTTTGACTCTTGCATGTGGATCACTGCTAGTGTCTTTAAGGGGTCAAACCAAAGGCAATCTCTCTAACCCCCTTAAATTATTTCAAAATGCTTCTAAAGTCTGAGTAATAATTGTTTGAACCGATTCGAACAATCTGCTGCGTGTGTGCTTGAAGGTCCCACTGCTGTAGACAGCACGTAAATGTAACGATTAAAATAGACACGTGATACACCCGTGTACAGGTCGCACAAGTCGGTAATGTGTACGCTTAGTTCAAACAATTATTACTGGGACTATAGTATTACACGGTTGGCTTGATTTTAACCACACCTCATCAGAAGAACCCCTGACCCATGACTCATATAGTGTGTTAACAATTTGGGGTCAAAGGTCATGCAGGGGTCATATACACAGATTGGTTCATGGTCTTTGACCATAGTCATGTCTAGTTTAGTTTTGGCATTACTCTGTATTTATTCCTATTTCTATGTAGCGTGAGCTTCTTGACATAGTTGACAGAAATGAGTCGGCCCTCATAGTGGCTCCAACATCCTCCGGGAAGACCTATGCATCTTATTACTGTATGGAGAAAGTGTTAAGACAAGGCAATGATGGAGTTGTTGTGTACGTCTCACCTACTAAGGTAAGTACAACAAATGTAATGCTATTTGAGTACATGTATGGCCTTTAGTTTCAAATAAAATTAGTCTATTATTGAAACAATTTTGTGACAAATATTCTAAATATGCCCCTAAAATCTATTCTTTTTGCGGCAATGCATTTGTGTAAATCAATCTTCAAAGAAATTGGTGCAATATTAAAGATTTAACCTTTGGTGATGACCTTTGGCATTTGACAATTTTTTACTTATATCTCTGTAACCATATCTTGCAAGTAGTACAAACTATACTTTTTTTAATCCTTGTGACAAGATGAACACTTTGGTTACCTTTTTACAGCAATCCAGGCATTTCATTTTTGACCCCTGTATTATGAAATTTTCCCCCTCCTGAATTCCACCCACACTTTCAGGAGGGGCATCCCCGCTAAATTTGTTCATTAACCTTCATAGAAGACAAATCCACTGAGAAATGATGCTCTGCTCTCCACGGTCACAGAATTGCTCCAAATGACCCAACTATCATGTAGAGCCAAAAACTATGTGACAATCGGATATTCTTAACTTTTTTGGTGAAAAAATGAATTTCAACCATTCTACACTGTGTACAATAGAAATTGACGATTTTGCTGACATGCGAACTTTATGGCGTCATTCTGACGTATTTCTAGGTATGTTGGTACTCATTTTGATATCAATGGAAAGAGGACCATAGCTATCTATTGGTACCAAAATCAAGACTGTGATATTCCTTTGTCGTACTAGGCATGTTGGTACTTCTCACCAGACTGGAAAAAAAGGGGGGTTGCCACCCCTATCCATCACTTTAAGATCACCCTGTATCTTACCTATACCCCAGTGGATATTTGTTTTTGGATGGAAATGAACAGAAAATGTCAATTGACAATTACATTAAATAATTTGGCACCTAAAAGGGGGTTTTAGCAAGCCGGGGGGAAACCTAAAGGGGGATGTAAGACGAGAGTTATTCAGAGTAGGTGAAAGGGTATTGTAATTACACCTAATCTTTATATGCTCAAAAACAAAAAAGCCTTCCATCGGAATGATTGTTCTTAAACCACTAATAGATTTGTCATTATCCCTCCTATTTGCAGGGTGTATCAAAAAAAATTGTGTCTGGAATACTGCTTGCCCCTGAACTCTCCTGTTCATTCACTTTTCTGACATAATCGTCCATACTCATTCTTGCACTACATATTCTGAAAAAAGAAAAGAAATTGATTGAAAATGAATCAGATATAAGAGTTTCGTACACCTTCCCAATTTTCTCCCATTCCAATGGAGTTTACACAGTAACTAAGTTTTGTGTAAATGAATAGCTTCCTCGATGGCAATGTTAAGTATACAAAACATTTTTTTTCTAAACAATAAAAAATGTCGAGTGTTTTTTTTTCAGCAATGTGTTTGTGGGTGTGAAATACTGCACAAAAGTTAGGGATCAGAGAAAACTTCATGATCACAGCATGTTTTTATAAAAGATTTAAACAATTTTTGCATGAAAACGAAAAAAGTTCTTTGCATAAAAAATTGCACAAGATCCTTGATCAAATGAAACTTTCATTGATCGATGACACAATTTTTCAACGAATTACCGAACAGATTAAGTACAATGTGCTTATAAAGTTGTAATAAATATTTTAACCTTTATGATGATTCTTAACAGTGTGAGTTATTTATGGTACCTAGGGTGAATATCGCCACACTACTTGTCAGTCTCTTCCGAACACCATGAACTTAGTCCACAATTGACCCTTTACAACTGTTCCCTTTAGTCTGAAAGGAAGGAGATATTTGAACAGCGGATTTTATTAACAATTTTGTCACATCATTCAGTTTTATAAATAACACAGTATTTGGTGATTTCAAGCATCGACATCATTCATGTACTGTTTTAAAAATGTCAATCGTCACACTATGATGTATGGCCACCCCTGGCATGGAATCAGTACGTCACGACGTCGCGGCATACTTCCACAAGGTTTATGATGTCACTGGGCAGAGCATTCCATTCATCGGTCAAGACTTGAGCTAACTCTGTAGAGTTTGAGGAATATTTCCTTCCCTGTCATTGATGGCTCCGCCTAAAGGCATCCCGGCCTTCCCGCTATATGGTCATATAGGTGAGCAAGCAGGCCATGGTAATCTGCTCCACCCCACTCTGCCTCAAGAAATTACAGCGGCCCATATGTGCGGTGTGGCATTGTCTTACAGCCGAAATTGTTTGCATACACCCTTCTTGCATGGGCAGCAGTGATTTTCCAGAATGCCCAGGCACAACTATGTCGTTCATGATCCTCTGGCACCACCAGTGACATTTTCCTCCATATGAATCTGGCCCTCCATCACTGAGCCACCACTACCTTGAATCGATTCCTGAATACTGTTATCTTGGATGTTTCTCACTACGTAATTGACGAACTCTTTGTCTTCCGTCTTGACGGTCAAGCATGTAGTGGCTCTTGACCATAAAGACCATATGTCGCCAGTGTCCAAACTGTATTCATAACTTATGTTATGCGCGTACCAATCAAATCTTTTGTAACATAATATTACGCACCACAACGCGGGTCCTTGATATCTCACAATGACCTCCGCGTGTGATTTCATACGCTCATCAATGACTCGCTTTTGTGACGTTTCAAGACTACAGTTCAAATTTGAATAAATATGGTCCCTGAACATGGATATATTTTTCTTGATAGAGCCAGCGTGTAAACTGAAAATGGCAGGCCAATGATGTTGATGAAATGCTATCAAAACAACACGGGCAAGTTGAAAACAAAATATACCAACCCTTCAAATTATCAACCAAGCACACCATGGGTAGCTATTGGTAACAGAACATTATACAAATTACAACACCACTGAATGGATGAAAATTCATTGCGAAATTACATCTCGAACCCGCGCCTCAAACTCGCCTTGCCCGTTTACCGTTACGCGCGTCATCATCTCATCATGAATCATACAATGTCATGGCGCTCTTTGGTTCCTACGTCGATATAATTTTCTATGATTATACAATTTAACAAACGTGGACAATCATTAGGTATTATATTGACTCTTTTTGAAGTAGAGCCAAAGGGGGCCGGGAGGGGTGATTTTAGTGCTGTGAAACGGCATGCATGCATGTACACGGTTCAGCGGAGCACCGCCCCGCTGTACTGCACCGGCTTTGCAGCAATGCACAAAGATGATTTTATCTATATAAAACCCGAGAATTTGAAAAGTAAAAACGGTCATGCATGGGGGGGGGGGGGTCCGGGGGGGGGGGGGGGGGGGGGGGGGGGGGGGGGGGGGGGGGGCCGTGGGGGGGGGGGGGCGCGAATGCATGCCCGGGGCTTGACCCCATAATTAGCTTGACACGTCATAGCCCGGGCGAACTAAAATATCGCGGGGTTTCCGACGCAAAACCCTGTCGGGAAAAAAGTTTTGAATAACTTCACTTACCGACCTCCTATTGGTATATCCGATTCCCTGGGTGTTTATTATCATGAATATATAATATATAATATTTAGGACAGAAATAAGCAATACTGAGGTATTATAAAACGTTTTCTACTAGTTTTTTCAAAGTAGATTTGTAATAAAGGCAATTTTTAGTATACTTCAGTGCCTTCAATGTTCTTTCATTTTGCGCCAGTTATTGTCGCCAAACATCCTCGTAAGTACACGACCTACCTGACATCGTTATAAATAAGAATCAGTGACAGTTGGTATGGAATTGTTACGTTTTAGGTGAGTAAATGCCAGTTTTAAAAAATGCGTGATGAGCCCCGAATAGCTATTATACTTAATCTCTGAACCGATACCGACCACAACCCAATATGAGTGTCTCGTCAGAGCAACCTCGGACTACCCATAACTATACCTTACAAAAGGTGAAGTGTACACCTCAACTCAGCTGTTTTAAATTAATAATACTTTTAAAAAAAAAAAAATCAATATGAGAATCACACACCCCTTCGGGCCTCGCACTCCAATAGTCATGACATAGTCTGACACTGACAGTACTTACGCAATGCAATATGCATGATTGCTTGAACTGGGCTGGGGATTCCCCAAATCATAATAACCCTGGCCATGCATGACCTCTCTGACGTTACAAAGTGTGTTTCAAAATCTGATATGTTTATTTAATTGGCCTAAGTTAAAATTATAAAGGCCCTCTGAACATAATCCGTGGGGGAGGGGTTCTTGGGTTTTGGTCGGGTACCCATGCCGTTCAAAAAAAGAGGGACTACGTGCAAATGCCGGGACTACCGCTAGGGGTATCAAATTCACAATAATCAAGTTCTAGTCCCGCTAGGGGTATCAAATCAGTTGGTGATTGTGACTGGTTCAATGATAGAAATAGGAAAAATTTACCTAAACTATCAGCAAAAAACCCCAAATTTGTTAATTTTTTTGGCAGTAGCACACTGTTCATTTTTCCTGTATATTAGATACTTTTAAAGGTATATCTTTAGAACAGGTTCCCGCAAGGGTAATTTCACTGCAAATTGGGTCCCATAATGGGTATTTTTAACTGAAAACACGCCAAAAACTTGCCTGGTTAGGGGTTATTTTCACTGAAAATTGGTCGCGTTTAGGGGTCACCTTCAGAACCCTTGGAACGAGAATGGGTACCCAACAAACCCCTGATAACCCCCCCCCCGGGACGAAATAAAGTAGGATCCTAAAAGCTCGAAAGGAACAATCACTCGAGTGGCACTAGTGAACCAAAAAAGGCATGGTTGATTGTGTTATGTCATCGACGTATCATTTGTCATGTTGTTGACAGTGTGGTTGGTTTAAGTCATGAAAGTTGACCTTAGGCTAGGCTAGGTTTCCATATAAATTTTGGTTCAAAGTAGTCTAATTATATAAATAAATGGTGGTGTAATTGTCTTTTTGCTTGAACACGTCCAATCTCAATACACGGTTATTTATGATAGGCCTAACAGACATGACAGACGACATCATCATGATCTACATTACACGTTGACCCGCAGCCAAACTCACCTTTTAAACTACGAAGTGAAGCACCTATCCGCTGTATATAGAAAGAACGAATTTCCTGTGGTGTACGCGCTTGGCCAGAATGAATTTTGTAATATTTCCATGATTCTGACGTGCTATCGTTCGAGGCCATTCATTCATGCTGCATTGAACTGATTGTAGGGGAATTTCTGGCAGAAAATACAAGTTTGAGTACATTACAGTTTGGAATGAGGTTAAAAACCTTCCAGCTAATGTTTTTGGGGTGATTGTTTGGATCGTCAGTTTGTTTTGGTTCTCGGAATTTCCTCGTGGGGGCTGACTCAAACTTCCTTTGCACCAAAACAATACCCCGATCCAAAACAATCACCCAAACATTAGCGCGCGGTTTTTTTAACCGCTAATCTTCTGTGCTTCCCTACCCTAGCAAAGTCGAGCACTCTGGTGGACGTTAGGCGTGGACATTTGGTCCATTCGTCTTGCTCGGTGCCCATGTTGAAACAATCTCCTATTTACAGTTTTTGTCATGAAATGTTGCTCCCCTAGTGGTCTTTACAGCACAGAATTAGGTGTAATCAGGATTGGGTGAATAAAAATACCATTTTCTTATTTTCTCATAAAATGCCTTAAACTTTCAACTTGTTTTTACTTTTTATTAACTAAAAATGCATATTCGGTTCAAAAGTTGTGGAAGGAAAAACTGTCAACGGAAAACGATGAAAATGATCCAAAACAGTCTTATCCTATATTAAATACAGCATGCTATTTCTTATGTATTATATTGTTTTCAAGCAGTGAAATTTGAGAAATAATTGAATACCAATTGATTACAGATCCAAAGTGCACCACTTGAACTAAACAAATTGTTGCATTTATGATCAAATTACTATCCTCTAAAAATAATCATATTCTAATCATCAAAATTATGCTAATTAATATTTATAATTGAGTTTGATAACTTGAAAGTCCTTTTTCTCCCGTTTCATAATTAAAGGAAAAGGAAAAGACAGACATCTGGTCTTTTATAGCTCCCAACAAAAGGCATTGTTATGTAATTCTAAATTATGCATGGATTCACTTCACTTGGGTAGTGGGGACTCATTATGTAATCATTCACCTACTGTAATATGATTGCTGAGGTGTACAACTAGAAATATGTTTTAAGATTGAATCCAAAAAGAAATTATTCCAACTTTATGAGCAACAGTATATTTTGGATAAGAGGTTTTTTGCATAACCATTGTTGTAAAGAGACTTTGATATTGCTCTTGCCAGTCCACAAAGTCAAATTTCAAAATGATATAAATGTTAAGTACAATTAGACTAATTGAGCTTGGCAAAGAAAGTATAATTATAATTATGTCTGTTGTCTTAGTTCTTAATGAAGTCTTCCTTCAACCATGAGTTCTACCTTTGAAGAATTGTTTTCAAAACTAGGCCAGTCAAAATAAAATAAATGATGCCTTAACGCAAAACTAATTGCAAATGAATCATTTTCTCCAGAATTGTATTGAGAAAACCTTTAAAAACAATGTATCAAAAGTTTACCAAAATCAAAGTAGTGGAACATATATTTTTAAGGGGGTAAGGTTTATACGGGGGTCAAAATATGAAAAGGGGTCAAAATGTGTGTCGAAAAGTATGCCAACATGTTCGTCACCTTTCCAGGATTAAAAGTATAGTTTGCCCTATCTGCAGGTTGTAGTTCAATAGTTATGAGTCAAATAAAATAGGTCAAAGTCACACTGGGGGGTAAATTTTCAGATATAGAGTAGGGTTATAAACCAGAATCCCATTCTAGAAGTTTGGGGAAGAAGGTTTGAAAATGTTTTTCTATAGTTTGAAGGGTGCTGAATCCGATTGGGTCCAACCTCTGGGAAATGTGGGGAACTTTGTAAAATAAGGGGTAAAATTAGTACAGGGGTAAGTTTGAAATCAAGTCAAATTGTGTTTAAATGTACACCAATGTATTTGTCTCATCACAATGATTAAAAAAAGGTATAGTTTGCATAGGTTGAGGACCTTTAGTACCCGGGGGCTACAGCCCTGATAAGGTTCAAGGTCATTCTGGGCAAAAAAAATCCAATGCTCAGATTTGTTGAAACTGGTGTCAAATGATTGCCCTGATCATACTGAAGCAGAAAATTAATTTCAATTCTTTGGGTGATAGCTCTGTATACAATTTGAGGTCAAGTTTTGGTGACCCCTATAGACCATGTAGACCCTTGTTATATTTTTGCCACTAATTACGAAACCAAATGCCAAGCATTGTAAAATAAAAAAGGCAAGACGAACAATTTGACACCAGTTTCAACAAAATTGGTGCACTGGGTAACGTTTAAGGGTAGTGTCAACCTTGAGCTTCCGAGTATCTATTTTGGTTTGTAACTTTGCAAATATTTGATTATTGTCTGTAAAAGTATACATTCTAGAAAGAAAATTGGACGATGAACCCGATGATGGCATCAGATTAATGTAAAACTTTCTGTATTTTGAGAAAAATACTAAAAAAAACATGATTTTGCCCCAAAATTTTCAGACAGCATAACAAAAACAATTTGAATTTTCATGATTTCTTATGTTATTTTTAGAAACAAGATAAATTTGTCTCGGGACGGTTTTTTCATTTTTTTAAAATAGAGTTAGTTTACTTTTCGAAATATAAGGAAAATGTCAAAAAAGTGTGATTTTTACCTTTCTTTTCCAAAATTTGAGTATATATTGGAGAATATCTTTAGTTAGAAATCGAAAAATTAAAAATTGAGAAAACCGTCCCTAGAGAATACCGATTGCTATCGTAGGAAAGTTAAACCTTACCTTTTACTTCGGTATTTTTGGAGTTATCTTGTCTGAAAATTTGCCAAATTTTGCGAAAATTGAACATTGAGAAAATCTGTGTTTTAGTAAAAAAGTGACTTTTCACGCCAATTCAAGCTGTCTCTTTCTCAAATAACGTTATCTTTGAACTTCAAAATTGAGTATGTTGTGTAAGTGATGAAAATACATCTTTATGCACTATTGAATCAAACATCTTTTGTCTCCAACTCCAGAAATCAGAAGAAATTGAAATTTCATCTGGTCTAAATTAGCGCATTGTTTACATTTTCAAATATTGTTTTTCGTTTTTCAAGTTGTGTTCGCGCAAAAGTACATTAAAGCACGCGCACGCTTCATTACGCAGCTAAAATTCACCGCGCGACGCGATGCTGGACCTTTTGCGCTGACGGCGTGAAATGTGCTTAAATTCCCGCCTTTAAGACCATGTGGTTTTTGTGACTTACATGGTCAAAAGCTGTTTTAAATCAGCAAAAAATAAAATATATAAGGATGGTGGGTATGGCAAGGGTTTTTTCCTGGATAAAAGGGTGTGGACGTCGCGGAAACGATTATCATCGATTCATAATCTCGTAGAATTAGAAAACAGGTTGATGTTTAAAATGGTGCAAAAAATCAGAAATGCATTGTAAAAACAAAAGAACACTAGGGTTGACACTATCCTTAACCCCAGGAATGACCTTGGAAACTTCATAGTGATCACCAGCTTAACTAAAGGTCGGAACTAGACAAACTAACTTGTTGTCTCGTCTGAACTTTGTTCGGCAGAGAATTAGTAAGCACTTTTCTGTCGTCTGTCTGTGGTCTATCTGTCTTGTGGGTCTGTTCTGTTCATGCTTTGTATGTTCTGTCCGCCGTCGCTGTTCAAGTGCTTGTGTACGATTATTCTGGAGTTCCGTAAGGGGCTACGATGATGTAACTTGGTGGAAAGGAAGCGGGTCCATTGAGTTCTCGACCTGATTAGATTTTGGGCATAAAATATGCTAATTTAAGTATTAATTTGCATTAAGTTACGAAAATTTTCCCGCAGGCTTGTGTACAGTTTTTTGGGGTTCTGTTAAAGGCGTATAATTGATGTAACTTGGTGGAAGGGAAGCGGGCGTAGAGGTCCTGGAACTGATTAGATTTTGGGTGTATTTCGGCGCCAAATTAAGATGCAAATGAGCTAATTAATATGCTCAAAAACAGCGTTATTGCTATAATTTTGAAACGGATACGGAAAATTCCTCACTGCATGAAAGCCTATCATGGGCGCCGATCTTTTTTGAAGTTTGGAAATTGGGTGATATATGCGGCTTAGGTATGCAAATGAGCTAATTAAATATGCAGAATTACTAGAATCTCTGAAACAGTACATCGGATACGGCCAAAATGTCCTGCGCTGCATGAAAGAATAATATGCCATGAATTCTTTGTTGGGAATCATAATTGGGTCAAAGTGCATTTTGGCTAATATTAAAATATGCTAAGTGTTAAATGTGCCATGAAGTTTTTGAAGAAAAAAAAGCTTGTGTAAAGTTATCTAGTAGTTCCGTTAAGGCTATAAGATGTAACCGGTGGAAGTAAAGCGGGGTGAAGAGTTCTTGACCTCATTAGAATTTGGGCATATTTTGGGGTTATGGTGGGTAATTAGGTATGCAAAGGATCTATTAATATGCATAAATTTGCGTAATTGCTATATTTTTTAAATGGTACATCGGATACACCAAAATTCCTTCACTGCATGAAAACCTGTATGGTGGCATTCTTTTTTGCCATTGAAAGTAATGTACGGGAGATACCAGCAAGTTAATCATGATTGTTACCAGGTGTCTTGTGTGATATTTGTATAGGCCATCCCTTGGGCCATCTGAAAGCAAAGTCTTACGTGTCGGCGAGCGTTGGAGCGTGAACGTCAGAGGTAATGAAATATAATTTGCATGTTCTTCACCAATCTAGCTATTCTTAGCGCTACTGATCACATATAAAGAGTAAACATAACAAATTGGATTCATTTTAAAGAGAATAAAAATTATCTATTCTGTGACATCAAATTTGCGCTATTAATTGAAGCAGTAGTTAGTTATAGGGGCCGTGAAGTTAATGCTTTTTTTTTTTCCAACTTTTTTGTCTATTTTTTGCCTTAATAGCGCTGAATATAAATGAAAATTCGTCCATGAAGCCTATCAATATTTTTCCTTCATATTTTCCCCAACATTTGTCCCTATGCTACTCACACCGTGAGAGTAACAATGTTCCCTTCAATGTTTTTGGGTAATGGTTTTTTAAGTTGACCAACTCAATTCACGTATTTTAAAAACATTTTTGCTACTTTTAGGCTGTTGACTCTGACAGCAATATTGATTGTTTCGAGGCACTCCCTTTGAAAAAGTTTAGAAACCGGGTCATTTCATGTGAAATGGCAATAATCGGTTCTTAAAAACTCTTAATTTCATAAAAATGGTTCTTCGGGCATCCATCAGAACCTTTTAGGGGTCTCCGGACCTTAAATAGGTCCTGCCCATGGTTCTAAAATTTTGAAGAAAGTTCTATGAAGTACCATTGCTCTTGAACCTCCAAGAAAACAACCCTTTAGAGAACCATTAACGGTTTCTACAAGCAAAAATGGTTCTGCCAGGTTCTGATAAAAATTCTTTTTCATTCACCTTAAAAGCTCTCTTTGGAGGGCAAAAGGTTTTTGTTATAAACAACATAAGGGTTTCCGCAATCCTTGGGTGCATACAGGACGGATCATTCATTGTCCATACATTTAGCAGAGAAAGTCTTTTATATATCGACACGTCTTCCTTGGAGCCTCTCCCAACAGCGGCGGCAGAAGCCGATCTATTGTAGATTTCACACCTCTTATTATTGTTAACATAAGTGACACTTTGGGCCGCGTAGGCCCCCCCCCCCCCCCAAAAAACAAAATTTTGGATCTGCCCAAAATGATTGAATTTTCATCTACTGTCTGTCCATTTGACTTATATGTCCGGTTTTTTTTATTATTTGAAAAATACTACGTTTCGAAAAAGTCATAAAAGAACGTTGTTATTCATCAAATTCGATTTAACAAGATCATTTAAGTTCCAACTTGAAAAAAATTATTTTCTTTGGATTTTATTCAATTTACACAGATTTTTTATTGGCAAATGAC
>JAMKCH010070966.1:0-10850 GCA_023653785.1 Ophioderma brevispina
TATTATACATCTAACTAATTTAAAAATTTAAATACCCTAGGCCTATGTAAATATACTGTCCAGATGTATAACATTCACTAAAATATCAGTAAAAACAAGCAAACGCCAAACATTAAAACATTCTGCACCAAATATTAAAATAATATCAAAAAGTTTAGGGAACATACATAACCAAATACACTGTAGTGAGGAGTACATTTGTTAAAGTTTTCGTATTCAGCATCGAGATCGTTCCACAATTAAAACACCACTGTACATTGGTTATATCATTCCCTCTCAGCCGATCTCCTACCATTTTTTTTTTTTTCGGAACTGCGAACTGAGAACATTTGAAATGACATGACTATATCAAGATACCCAGCCTAAACCCCGTCGATCTCCTAAGGATTCACACCAGGAAATCGTGAGAAACCGGTAAAGTAAGATCCCGCCCCACTGCAAATGAGTGTGTGTTTTTTTTTCGTTTGGTGACCCGCTGCCTAAGTTATAAGTCAAAGAGTACCCTTAAAACTGAGAGAAATGGCGAGATCTGGGTTGCAAATCATGGTTGCTATCAATTTAAGTATAAATCTGTAGGAATATATCAAAAAAGGTTGTCATTGATAGTTTTTTGATCCGACAAACCATTTTTTAAACAACCGTATTCTTACAGGGACACCTGACTGAAAAAGTGCTGTTACCTCCAGGACCCACGGTGCATGCTAGGCTTGGCGGTCCAGTCGCTCGAATAATTTTGGGATAACTACCCTAAATTTATTATGATTGGGTAGGATATATGATGATCTCAAGCAAATTGTTAGCTTTAAGGTCTGATATGTTCTTGAGGAGAAATGACGTTTTTATCTCACCCATTTTGTACAACCGAATGGGAGGAGCAGCATTTAGTGGGTGAAACCCTAAGATATTTAGCGTGCCGATTTTGGAAAACACTAAGTGCGCCGCGCACTTCCAATAATTCCGGAAAGACTCACCATAATGGTGTTCTGCGCGTTTAGTTAGTGATTCCCCTAAGTGCGCTGCTCACTTAGTACAATTACCAAGAGTACGCCTGCGCACTTTCTCACATTTTTTTTGTGCGCAACCGTGCACATAGGGTGTCCTCACTACCTCTGCCGTGTGATAAAAATAGCTTTGAATAAGAGAGGAAAATAACATGTCCTGCCTGCTGCCTCTGCTGCCGAACTGACGTGAAGTGACACACCAAAGCATTCATGCTCACAGCACCGTGAAGAACGTAAATATATTCCTAATTCGCAAGGGGTCCTCACCTCATAGATCTACAGGGTTTTGCAATTTTGAAAGTTGAAAAAAATGCATAAGATTTGATTTTCATCCATTTGCAGTGTAGTGAATTTTTTGTTTCATTTTGAAGGTACTGCAATGTGTTTAAAACTTACTAACATTTTGGTTGTCCATGGTTCGTACTCAAAACATTCATGCACAAAGATTCATTGTATGAGTTTTTTGACTTTTTGGTATTGTTTTATCATTTGTACAACCTCTCTCCACTTGCTAAGTATATTTTCAACCCAAAGGATAGTCAACTTATTGCTTCTGTGTCAGGTGTATGAAATTTTTTCAAACCAAGCTAAATGTTATAAAAGTGGAGGTCCTATCTAGACGGAACACTTTCACAACATTCATGCTTTCAAGTTCAAGTTCGTTTATTCAACATAACAAATCGAACGTGACAGAAATGTATAACAAGTATATTAATAAATCATACATAAAACAAAACTCAATTGCAGACTGTAAATAAGTTGAATAGGTAGGGATATGATATGCTAGGACGCATTTATGGACAACCCTCGGGCTGTGTTATTGGCTGGCCCGTTAATTACATAAAGTCAAATATACTCAATATTACCAAAATGATACACAAGTGCGGGGGTAATCATATTAGCTAGGTAAATATACATACCACAGAAGAGACAAACAAACAAAAACAAAAACAATATACTAAGCTAAACAAACACTTGACGGAATACGGGTACGGGAATTTGGACAAGCGGGCCCAGACTTTTCACATGTCCTTGCTGATGTATGTATAAGAATTACATAATGAGGAAGCGAATATAAGAGGTAGAGGTGAAGAAAGGTAAGGAATAGAATAAAAATTGGATGAAGAAAAGGTGATGAGAGAAAAATGACTTGGGGGCGACTTAACAACAGAATTGTACTTGTTTACGAAAATGTTTTTTCAGCGAACATTGGTATAAACTTAATATTTGCATTGTAAATGCGCATCTTCAATGGGCATTGAGAGCCACAACCTCATCCCCGCCTTACCTCACGTTTAGTTTAATATCATCTTGAAACGTTGTAACAGAACCAAAGCATTAGGTACACAAACCTGGCCCCATGAAACCATGGCCTTTGGCCCATTTGGCCTGAAATCAACCACCACTGCTTGTTCATAAATTTGTCCTGCCATACTACTTTTTGGGGGGGTGGCTTTCTTCCCCATTCTTTTTTTATTCTCTTAACAAATGCTATATGTCAACATACTTAGGGCCCCTGACTAGCTATTACTTGGCAATTTGATTGATGATAAAATTAAACCCTAATTTCAACTATGCCCAAGCAGACTGATTTTTTTTTTGGCTTGACAAATGAAACTGCATGCATACTAGAGTGTAGGCCTCCTTGTGAGTTTACCCACCTAATTGTCCAGATAGAATTGCAATTTTTTCTAAATGGCACCAAGGAAATGGTAGGGTTAGTTATTTTTTGGACCCTGTCCAAATCTTTGTTAGTCAAGTATGGGCACCTAAGGCACCATTAAATCGCACTGGCACATGTTCACAAATATGAAATTTCTTCACTTGCTCTCAAATATAATCTAGGCCATTGGAAAAAGACAGATAAATTTTACACATAAAAATAACATATTCAAAAACAGATAGTGACGTTAAAAGAGGTAAAAGACATCCAGGTAATTGGTACATGAGGCTAGCCATAAATTCAATTTGTTTCCACATAGATCACACTTTAGGCCTTCGGGCAGATCTCATAGCGTTACAAATGTGACGCACCCCTTACAAGTACCTAAGTTGCTAAAATAATTTGCCTAAAATTATCAGCAACTTTTTAAAATATTTCCTAAAATTATCAACACAGTTCTACTCAGTTTTCCTCACTTCAAAAAAAAAAAAAAAAAAAAAAAAAAAAATAGTATGTAAAACGCCAAACTCCCTGCTGTAGTTTAATAACTTTGATCGTATATTTCATCATTTATTCAAAAAGAAAACAAAGATGCACAAACTCAATGAAAGAAGTTAATTGGCACCTAGCTAACATCTTTTTAGAACAATTGCCATAACGTAATATCTTACTATTGGGGACCTATTTTTTATTCATTAAAATTTCGTTCGGCCACCGGTTCACCTGCATTCATATAGGTAATGATTTTCAATTTCTGTTATGAAAGCAATAAATTTGCAAAAATTGGGTACCGGCAATTTACGGGTTTGGTTCTGCACGAAGATGTTAGTTCACAGTTGTCCAAACATTTTTTTTCTCATGAGCTTTCACTTCGTTTCCCTTTCGAATAAACGATGAATATAGGGTCAAAGAAATTCCAACACACAGTAGACCGCTGAACTTTATTCATTCGTGAAAGAGGACGGTAATTTGTGTTTCCACGTCATGAAAATACAGTAGCTAATCTAAATCGGGGCGATGGTATGCCCCTGCAATCTTTTCAGTTGCATGGATTAATACAATGGCTCTGCAGTTCCAGATGAAAAGGGGAATCTTTGAAGTGTTTGGTCTTCTAGATACCGAGCATATTTCTATTATCAATAGCCCCCATTATTGCTGTCGTCAATGAATCATGGTGTACATCCCGAGTCACTGATAGTCAGGCGTAAGGAGATGACATTTATTCATTTTCTCGAAATGTGAAATAAAACTAGAAGGGAGAACACACGTAAGAAACTGATTCCATAATTTAGGAAAATTATTTTGGAAGAATTATATACTTCCCAGTGGCCTCCACTGGTCTTTATCCGAGCAGCTTTTTCTCTTTGGCCTAGTGGCCTAATTTGTGTATATTGATGACTATCATAGCCGGTACACATTGATGTTAAAACCACACAGGTTACAGACCATCATTTACGTCGTCTGCTGAATGTCACCGCGACGTAAATTATAAAATCGTTTCTGTTTACCCATAAGGATTCTGATTTGGTCGTAATCATTTTAGTGAGGGCCATGTATATAAGCTTTACAACCATGCAAAAATATTGATTTGAAAAATCGTGAGGTTGTACTATTTGCAAATGTGCCAGTGTCTCTTCAAAACTCTCACAATGACCCTTTAAATGATTTCCCTCATGACTCATTTGATTTCAAAAGATCAGAACCGCCCCGAAAAACGTCTGTTTTTTTGGCTGTCTGTATAAACAAGTACAGGTATCCTTCTACAAAACGACAAAATTCAGATATTTTAGTTGTTACTCTCTGTACGGACCACTTTCTACACAATACGTATTCATTGAGATTCATAAATCGATGAACATAATGGCTGTTCTCTTCTTTTTGTGGATTCTTCAGTTGCAAAAAAGGAAGTTATGGGAAGAGTTATCGTTCACTTTTTATCTATTCCTTCAATTTTAAGCATTTTTATTCTTTTTGGAATCACCTGGTAGTGTCTTTAATGCCACAATCAATTTTTGTGAAAAATTTACTTTCTGTGACAAACATACAAAATCATGCAATAATTCAAATGAGATTATTCAACGAAATAATATCCTCAGGATGATAAGTGTCCGTCCGTGATGATTTGGAAATAGTGTTGGATTTAATTCTCAAACAATAAAACATACGCCAGTGTGAAGTGCGTTAAGCAGTATGGACAGCGTGAACTAAGCAATGCAGTCCGCAATTGGTCAAGTACTCGTCGAATCCTGCTAGCCTAACGGCGCTTACCCGTTGAGGGGGTGTGAGCATTGGCAGGGGACGGGGGCATGGCAAGGGATGGGGGCATTGCAGGGGATGGGGGTGTTGTCTAAAATACATCCACCAACTATGTGATTTTACCTTTTCATAACAGTCATTTCCCCTGCAAATAAGACACTACAACAGTGATTAACAATAATCTATCGGATGGAAAATGTCATTTGTTGTTGTTTATTCATAATGTATCAAATTTTTGGCCTTCAGACATTACATTGTTTTTACATATTAAAACAATACAATATAAACAATACATTCAAACATAAATAAAATGTAATGACACAAAAATGAGTGATGCAATTTCAAACATGTAAAAGACTGCCTAAGAGATTTACTGTGTGTGTCACTAAGTTTTAAAACAAATCATGTTTTTTTGCAATACATAATGCTTGCATAGCATGCATACCATTGTTCAAGTCATCTCACCATTAGCCTTGTGGCCGAGTTGAACTATACAGCAATTTCATAAAACACAAGCTACAGTGAGATAAAAGTAGCATAGAATGAGTCCTTGTATTGACACAAAGGAAAACAAAAAGAAATCACACTCATCAGCCATACGAAGCATCACCTGTCTTCAACTTTGTGAATAATGGTCTTAGGCTTATACATTTGACCCTGATATGTGATCTTGGACCTCATAAACAACTGAAGGGTTTTCATGTTTAATATCCAAAATCAAGCTTGCTTGAACGTTCGCATCATTTTCAATTGAGGTCAATTTTCAATGAAATCATTCATTTATGTTGAAATATAAAAGTATGATTGCTCTATAGCCCCAACGCAACACAGAAACGAAACAAATAATGTGCTACTATAACAATTCACCAGTGTTTTGAACCAATTCCCATATGCCATTGCAATGTGCCGATACTGTACTAAAAACAAGTCATTACTAAGTGATATTTTTCAAAGAAAAATTTAAAAAACCCCAAACGCCCAATTTACACAGACTCTTTCGTTTCATTTGAAGGAATGTAGAATTGTCCTCAAATGTCTCCGTGTAAATCCGGCGCGGATCTAGGGGGGGCCGGAGTGGGCACTCGCGCCCTCTCAGTAAATTCTTCAAAATCTTGGTTTGACCAATCGGGAGGTTCAAATGTTTGCCCTGATATGTCTGCAGTCCAGTACAGGTCTTAGTATACATCACATTTCGTGTTAAATGCCAAGATCACACAATTTGAACTCGCAGAGCTATCATGAGCAATTGTTTATGGAATGTTAACATCTGATTATTTCAACAAGAAACTAAGACGCAACTCACAAATATTTGTTTTTTCCTGTTTTAGTTGGTGTGTGTATGCAGTCAAAGCAATGTTTAGTGATCAAAGCAAGATTTTTTTTTCCTGGTCTACTGTAAAAGGCCATTGTTGAATTATCAACTTGCACACATTTCCTCTAACTTGGTCAATACATGAAAATGAATTTCAATGCGCACACTACCACACAATTGCAGTCTAGAAATTCACAATTGTGTTTATAAAATAGTAGAATGGCATACCAAATTGGGATACTGGTCAAATGTGGTAAACTGGCCAGGACCAAATGTCCTTGTGTAAATTTGAACTCTGGGCAGTCATTAGATCAATGATTATGACGTCAATTCAAATGTCTCTGTGTAACTTTGTGCCTAAGTGGTGCACTGTGGGATGACTCAATACAACCTGTGGACTATTTCTATAATTGGCCAATTTGGGCCATAAAAAAAAACATTTGTATTGCTAACAATTTGTTAGGTCCGATTTAGTAAAAACCATGATCGGTGGTCATATTTTTAAAACCTTAAATATCTGTTATGACTTGACTGAAATAAATATAAGCAGCGTAATACACATCACAATGAACATCAGTTCGGGGGAACGGAAATTACGAGACTCTGTATTAACAAGACCCAAACAATCCAGGGTCATGTGCAATTGGTAAAATCATTCAACCCTAGACGGTCTTGTAATTACGATACTCTGTAATTAGTAGTAGTCGCGGGTTTTAGGTGGTGAGGTTTGGTGAGGGCTATAATAATCACAATGTCAAATGACAGTGTGAATTCTTTCCCACAGCACCGTCACGATCCGGGTCACGTACATGTAACACCCTGTCTTGGCTGTTTATTTTGTCCTAGTATTAGAATAAACATCAATATTGTATAATTGCATAATTGTTTAATAGTATTTATTTGATTTCAAGCTAAATACAATAGCAACTCACCCAAATGAAATTACACCAAAGAAAGTTTTGATGTGGGCCGTTGGGTTTGTTCAAACAGGTCGGTGCATTGTGATCGCATATGGCCATTCTCATGATCTGACCTCACAAATATTTTAAAATCCTTAGTTTTTTACTTGGATTCTCCAATTCCGACGGGTCACTGGTTTGAATTCGGAAAATCTCTAGCTTGATACTAGCTAGTCAAAAAAAAATCTGCACTCGTAATATGCAGGTTTTATTTTTTTGGGTAAAAATTTCATTTTTTATGTGTTAAAGACATATTATATTAGAACCCCTAATAGGCTACTTTTAGTGTATACAATCGCTTATTCCATAAATTGAATATTGTATGTGTACAGCATGACAGGAGTAGTGCGAAAGGTATCCTAAATGGAATTTTTGCGTGTTTAAAACCAATGCCATTGTCTAATTGGGGCTTTCTGGACCCTTGCAGTTGCAGTGACTTTCAAGTTTTCCTTATATCATAATCATCAATCAGTCATTTATTATTTCCCATCACTTAACCCATGATTTTAAGATGTTGTTGAGACAATACTCACAACACTTTGTGCCTCCCAGCTGATGAACTTCCTGTGAAATTTGTTATAATTTTAATGGCAAGCAAATTTTTGACAATTTTACAGGAGTCCCGGACACAAAGTGGTCATTACTAATCAAGAAGGACCAGAAACGAAGAGGAAAACAAGACTGTAGCATTGTAATGTCAAAAGTGTCAGAGAATCAAATTCCATGGTAAAAAAACTAGCTCACCTACACATCATTCTTCATTTCGCTTTCATGTCTGGGGATTTTTATTTTGTTCCCATGTCTTTGTACCTGTGTGTCTGTGTGTGTGTGCATGGCTTTTTACTTGAGAAATGAATTTTAATTTGGGGCTCCCACTCAGCTATGTCTACATCTGCCCTTGTTTAATTACATCTGTCGTACAAGCCCACACGTTCTTCTGTCTTCCTGGAAGCAGGGTGGATTTACAGGCATGCACGTACTTTGTTGTGCTGTTTATTTAGTGCTTGAAAAAGATTTTATTTAGGATCCTACCTCGCCCCCCCCCTTAAGCATCGTGAACCGTACTGGAACAATTCGTCAAGCAAATATTGACTCCCCCCTTGAGAATTCCGGTCTGCCCCTGTTCTGAAGTAATGTACACCCCACACAAAAAATGGCATAACCCACTCCTAAAAACTGCAATAAGCCTTAAACCTGCAATTTATGTCAAAAGAGGAGTGGCTAATGCTAGATTCTCTGTCATAGAGACAGATGAAGTTTCATTCACAAAACCCTTCAAACCCAAAAAGCGAGTGTTTCTTCGCCACAAAAAGGCATGGCTTAGCCCTATTTGGTCACTTTCTCCTTGACAAGGGGGTATCACCCATGTCCAAGCATTCCTCAAAATCACCCTCAAACACTTAGTGGTTGCTACATTTGCTGATAAATTTGTGTAAATTTTATAACGGTTTTTTTGTATGGTTGTTTAATGTTTTTTAGCTTTTTTTCAATCTTGTAGTGCTTTTCTGAATTTAGCCTAGACTTACAAATGCATTGTTTAATCAACCAGACATGAACTATTTAAACACTATTATGAATTTTCAAGTATATGATTAAGTCTAAATAAAGAATACTGTAAATTTTACATAACTCCCGGCATCCCATTCGAATCTACCAATACAACCCAGTAAAATACATATTTCATTCAATTCACTGTATATTTTACCGTTTGATGTAATATGTTTTAACAACAAACTGTAAATTTTACAGAACATGCACTTAGAAATGTGATAAGGCCTTACTAAGTTGGGTGGGTTCTTCAATATTTTTTTTTAAAATCTTCATATTTTTTTTATTTTTTGCTTTTTTTAATTTTTGGGAAGAAGTTTTGAAGTTGTTTTTATTAAATTTCAAGTTTACAGGTAATTTTCACGAGTTGGTGGTCAGATGGATGCCAGGACATTCTGGTAAAATATTTTTTTCAGCGTGAATGAGCACTTACTATCTTAGTTCTAGTTGACTATTTTTAACTAAGGGTATCCACAAAAATTATTTCGAATCTCTGAGTCAGCCTTAATACCTAAAAACCCAAACAGAAATCCTTATCAACTTATCAAAGAATACTATACCTTTGGTGTATTGCCCAGAAAATACAGTTTGTGTGAGCAAGAAATAATCTTGGAAAAACTCGCTAAATTATCCAGGGAAAATTAGTGCTTCAAACAGAGGAATCGAAGTATTATTCAGCGTATATCAACAAAAATGCTTGAAACCACCCACCACACCAGACGATTTTTTTCTCTCTCTCTCTGTAGATGTATTCATTTATATTCTGGGCCCTAGGATTCAGGAAATGTGTTCACATTTATAGCATTTTCTAAACATACACAATTTTATATTTGTTACTCTGTCAAGTGTTTATGATCTTTACTTTTTATTCGATTCTATAAGCTGGGTTTTCAAAAATGCACCCTGCATAATGCTTCCATGTTGGGATTGAAGGCCGGTGTGTGGCAGGAGATATAGTCCTCGGGAAGTCCGGGAACAATGGTAAAATTCGGCAATGATTCAGTTGACTTCACGCAAGGTTTCACGCTTATCCGTTGTTGGTTCTATGGAGCCCGGACTATGGTACCTACCGGACATAATTACTTTCACGCGGGTTCACTGACAGTTTTCTTAAGTGGGCGTCCGACGGCGGAGCCATGTCCATTTTCTGGAAGAAAAGCAGTATTTAAAGAGCTCTATCTAATGAGTAGTGATATGTGCATAGTAGCTAGTTTTTAAGTTATGATGAGAAACTTGTACAAGTTACCACTGTATGGTACTGACCTCCTTTCTTTATGCTAAACAATATTCTCAGATGGACGGTGTTCATACTGACAGTTCCTTAAATCTTAAATGGGAAACTTTGCAGATGGCAGAACTCCATCCATTTTATTCAGGAAAGTTCATTAAAGAGCTCTCTCATGATTGTGGCAAGGCAGCATGTAGAGCTCAGTTTCAAGATGATCCCTTAAAATTTAGGCTTTTCTTCTTTTTGACGTAATATTTAAAAAAAAAAATCTCCAATAATAATTGGACTTAGTTTCTACCGACAGGTCCTTAATGGGGCTGTCGGACGGCGGAGTTTTAAATTTTTTTCTGGAAAAATCTGTAGTTTAAAGGCTTATCTACTGCTGCAGTTAGTTTATGTAAAAGGTCGCTTAGTGTTCTGACGGAAAGGACGGGGTTTCTGAAATATTGAACAGAACACCCAACAAGATGGAATTTTTGAAGGAAAAATTTCATGAAGAACTCAAATATGATTTGACAGAAGTCATATTTTTTTTCAAAGAGTGCCTGTACTATATGTAAATAATCACCCTACTGGAGTTTTAATGCCATATTTGGAATTTTCAGAAATTCCCTCACAGGGAAATGTATACTTTTGTTTGGATAGGGTTCCACTTGTGGAGGTATGCTAACATTGATATGAAGCTCGAAAAGTTGGATAATTCGGTTTATGCACTAAAGTAAACTGTCATCTTATCTTACAAGGAAAATAAAAAAATGACAGGACCATAGACATGGCGAATTTAAACCAAATGTGAAGAACCATTGAAATAACGGTCAATCTTAGGGATCTGATTGTGCGCTTAGATAAAATGTGGGTTAGCTGAGCCCGCCATGGTCAGGGG
>JAMKCH010070984.1:0-78739 GCA_023653785.1 Ophioderma brevispina
CTTCCTTGTACTTTGTTACCATGGTGCCTGCCATCTGCAATAAACACTTGACTTGTTGTCGGATTCTGGAAACAGTCTACAATGGGCACACTAGGGATTGTGTGTATCCTGTGACAAAAGACAAAAGTTGTTAACCTTGAAACATTGCCAACTTAAAATGCATTCATTGTTATATACTGAAATTGAGTGAAGTAACAAATCTAGATACTAGATGTGTGTGGATCAGCTCCACATTAGCTCTCAGAAAACTCACTTAATATGCTCTACCAGCTTCACTTTCCAACCTGATTTTATCATCAATTTGGTCACACTTAATGTTGCTGACTCCACTAGTTGGTTGTTCTTTGCTGAAAATGTGGATAGTTTTTTGCATATTTCTCTAACTCTTTTAAACCGTATATGTGGCTTGGTAGCACTCTGCAGAATTCTCCACCCTGATCATTGCAACACTACTGGGCTATACACCTCCATTATTTTGTGAGTGCCTCAAGTGACTGTCCTTGATGTGAATCAATGAGCCAATCCACCATGATAAGGGACCTGGGATTTCCCTTATCAAGTTGACTGTTTAACATCACTCGTTTCTTTGTTTGTGATTGTGTCTCCCACATCATACCACACTCAACATTGTTACTTTCAACTCCCCTCCAAGCTTGACAGCATCATTAACTTAAAAACAACCTGTTCACAGCTCTTCTGATTAGCATCTCAACTGAATGAAACTAGCTGATTATGTTTCAAGTTTGCCTGTTATCAACCTGTGATCAATTTTATGCCTGTCCTGAAAAACGTCCTACTGCTAAATCTCATCACTTTGGAAAAACCTCGTACCGGTATTATGATAACTGCTCCTCAACTTCCAGCTTATTCTCGATGGGGACATGAGTTAAATCCTGGACCTTCATCTAAAATGCATGTTTGTAATGTGAACTTGCCATTCGACGTGACCATCGCAGGAGCTCCTGCTCATCTTGCCAGAAACCCTTCATTGAAGTGTGCCACTATTCCCAGATTAATCTGCCGGCGTCGTGACCTACCTGTTCCATTGTCGCTTGTTCCAAGTTGTGCGGCTCATGAGTTACACCTTCGTTGATGCTTCATTCCTCTCAAGTCATGCAGCATCATTTATATCTGACTCTGACTGTGAATGTCATCTACTTAATGATAGTAAAATGTTTCATTTCAGCATATTCATAGTGATCAATCTATGCTCCTTCTTAATGCAGGAAGCATTTCTTACAAAATTGATGACCTTTTTTTGTCTGATGAATTCGTGGACAGTGAAACCTGTAATAATTGCCATTACAGAGTGGCTAAACTCTAACTATCAGATGGTGAACTTTTCCTTCAATAACGATTACCTTTGTGTTTAGAAACTATCGCCATCACGCGGTGGTGGTGTAGGTTTACGTAACTTCATCACTCTTTTAAACCTCGTTCTTTGTCCTAACATAACATGCAAACTGTTGAAGCAAATATTAGGGTGGGGTTGATGCAAGTTGAAAATGTGATCTTGAGATTATGGCCTTTACTACCGCCCTCCTTACCGCTCCACTAACAGTCTCCCTCATCTGAGTTCCAGTATTGCCCATGTCACAGCTCATGCCCCAGCAAAAATCAATACCAAGATAATTGTCATGGGTGACTTCGTCAATTTGTTAGACCAATCCCATTACCTGTTCAATGAATTACTGGATCTAAATGCAGTCATGGGTTGTCTCAGGCACATTTTTCTCAGCCATTCTTTACCCAAACCGGTCACTCTCCTTATTGATCAACATCTCTCCAAATGATATTAATATTAATTAGGCGATGTCAACCACCTTTCCCCCTTGGTGCCAGTCACCATAAGTGTCATTCAGTGTAATCTCAATCTCACCCTACCTGATCCTCAACCTGATGTTGGTAACCCATTTGGTTATACAACAAAGCTGACTGGGATGCGGCCAACAAAAGGTTGTCTAGGTATAGTTTTTGATGACAGTGTTAATGTCGATACTGCTTGGGGTAACTTCTAACAGTGTTTTTTCATGGAAACCAGTCCTGAGGTGTATTCCCCAAAAGTCTGTTCGTTGCAAAGACAAAGACCCACCATGGCCTCAACTCTGATCTGTCTGAAATTAAGAAAAACCTGCACTGTTCAACAATGGAAAAAAAATCTGAAAACTGATATTTTTATCTCAAATATAGCTGCCAGGAATGCTCTCTCAACCCATTTGAAATCGCCCAGGCAAACCTTTTTTTTGCCAGCCTCTTTGAATAATGGATTCTCCCACCAAATCCTTCTGGGCTATGTCAAGTCGCGCCTGCCAATCCTCCATTCCTGAAAATAACCATCAATTCACACTGGAAATGTGGCTCTTCACCTCTCAAAATAGAATCGCCCATTCATTGGCAGTCATTTTTTCTCTGAGTGTTTCAACCGTGATGCTGCCCCCAACTTTTTCTGCCCCACACTAGTTAACATTCCCTCTACTCTTTCTCATTTCAGACTGTCGTATTTCCGGAGAGATCGTGAAGCTTATTCGTCAAGCTAAATAACAACTCAGCTGTCATGTGTGTGGATGGCATAACAGTTACGATGCTTAAGAATTGTGCTGTTACTGTTTTTCATCCATTCTTTGTAAGATCTTTAATCTTTCCCTCTCCACTGGTGTTACACCCAGTGCATGGAAGCTTTCTAGGGTCATTCCGATCTTCAAGTCCTGGTGATTGTCACTCTGTTTCCAACACCGTCCATATCATTACAACCAATTGTCTGCAAGATTTTGAATGTTGTAACCACCAGCACCTCCTTCCTCACTTTAATCGCAACAAAGTTCTAACAAAACATCAATTTTGGCTTTCTTCCAAGTCCTCCACTGCCTATGCCCTCCCACGCCCTTAATGAGTGGTTGAGCATCTTGAAAGTCGGAAAGTGTGGCTGTAGCTTATTCGACTAAGTAGCTTTTGACAAAGTCCACCCATGGCCCTCTTTTGGCGTAACTCCATTTCTGCGGGATCACTGTTCCCCTTCTTTGCTGGTACGTCCTACCTTTTCCGGCCGTACACAGTCTGTGTCTGTTCATGGCATTTCTTCTGATCCTGTTCCCTGTTCTTTGTCTGGTGTTTCCCCGGGGCTCTGTCTTGGGGCCACGACTCTTTCTTCTCTTATCAATGTCTTTCTATTCTTCATTTTCTCTCAACATTTGTTCCTTGGTTCTTAGCTGATGAACACCACCCTATACAAACCCATAGCCATGACAGTGATTCACCAGCTTTCAAGCAGACATCGATACTATTCATAACTGGTTTACCAACAACGATCTCACTTCCAATGCCAGCAAGACTAATCTCATGGTCATTTCCACCAAGAAAAACCCTTTCCAACGTCTTCTCAGCAATGAATAACAAAGTCATTGAAAGAGTTTCCCTCTGTCAAATTCCTTGGTATTCACATCTCTGAAATTTATCCTTGAGTGCGTCGTGACTAATATCTGGCAAGAAAAGCCATAGAACCATAGGGCTATATCCATAGGGCTTTTACAACGCCTCCCCTACCACACGCCGTTTTCTGTACCTTGCGTTGGTTCACCCATCCTTGAGTAGGGCAGTATCACTTGGCATCCCTTTTTAAACATCACGCTAACAACAGGTTGGAATCTACTCAGCGCTTTGCCTGCAGGTCATTCTCCAGTCTTGGATCTCTCCCATGAGATCTCCTCCTTGCTTCCAATCTTTCCTCCCTTATCTACGCGCCGTGACATTGCTGTCCTTTTTCCATCTCTTCAGATTCTTACCACCCTTTGCTCTTCTCCTAATCCCTTCAATCCACCCTAGACCTACCCTTCGCAATCTCAATCGCCTCTCTCTTGATCCACCATTCCGCAGGCTCTCGCTATTCCAAAAGGTCCCTTTTTATGCATTTGCCTCCCACATTATGGAACTACCAGCCCGAGGATGTTGTAAAGTGCACCTCCTTAACAGCTTTAAAAAGCGCTGTTAGCCTCCACCTCTTTTTTTGGTAGCTAATGTCTTAGGTTTTTTTATTTTCTCCATTCGTCTGGTTTTCCCTTTATTTTTTGGCTTTTCCATCGCCATTTCCCCTTTTCACTTTTGTGGTTTTAGGCTGCCTCTATTTTTGTGTGTTGTTTTTTTTTATGGGCATCCCTTTAATTTATTGCTATGTCACTATTGGGGCTTGTCCTGGCTATATAGCCAATTGGTTATAAAAAAAAAAGAAAAAATTAAGGAAAATACAGGGAAGGAAAGGGAGGCAATTATGTTAATATCAAGAACAAATGCAGAAAAGGCTGAATTGAACTCTAGTATAATGGCAAACTATCATTGATCTTTAGAAAGCAAAGTTTACAAAACATTCACAGACATACTAGCAATCTAAATAAGGACAAAGGACACTGTGACCTTTGCCCTGATTTATCTTAATATCTTGTCACATGACATCATCATCAGCATATCTTTGTCGTGCAATACTTAGGATCAGTGACAATTTGACCTAAGTGAGCTATTTTGTTGTGTATGACAGTTGTAAAAATTTTATCAATAAAACTATTAAGCTGTCAAGAGGACATATGAGTTGTAGAGAGATTTTACTTTGTTCTTGTAACTGCGTCAACTCTATCGGAACTCAGGGCATGTGTACATTGTTTTACAAGTTACAGAAGTGCTTGTTGTTACCTGCTGAGTGAATCCAATGAGGGTCCTATGAGGTGATGCTTACGAGCCACTTTGCCATAATTGATGATAGACTGAGCTGAGGCATGTACTCCTAACATAGCATGGTTGGAATGTTGCTATAAAAAGAAAAACAATTATCATCAAATCTTAACTATATATTGATGGTGGTATTACATAATGACATAAGGTCATAATGACATAAGGTCAATTTTGTGATAAATATCACTTAAATAAATAAATGTCGACATTTATATAGCGCTTTTACATTTATTTCGCTGCCACTAGAATATGTCAGCTCCCTTACAAATGCCCAAAGCATACTCATACCTTTAGGCGGCGCTCACTGGACAATATTCCTAAAAGCTCCCCATTTAGCACCTGGGTGGAGAGAGGCAAGCGAGGTAAAGTGCCTTGCCCAAGTGCACAACACATTGGCCTCAGCGGGACTCGAACCCAGGACCTTTGGATCATGAGGCGGTCTTTATATCCACTGCACCACATGGCGCCTATATCACTACTTACTATGCTATTGAAACATAAAAATAGTACATGGCGCCTATATCACTACTGATGTCATAGCAAATGAAAGCAGAAAATGAAATACTTGATTATACATAGTAACATATAAATTTTGAGGCATATTTTATGCATTTTAAAGCTGCAATTTTGTCTTTAAAACATTATGACGATGTAATTTGAACATTTTGCTACAATTTCTATGTAGTTAAAGACACTATCAGTGATTTGCTAAATCGGCAAATCGAAAAAATCATCAAAAATCAGATTTTTACATGTATGTAACAAGTACAGGTATCCTAACATACCCTGCAAATGATAAGACCAGAAACAACCTAATAAGGACAGAATCGGAGATTTTAGTCATTACTGTCCGTTCGGACACTTACTACAACACGTAATTGAATGGAGAATCGTATCTTGGAACACTGCCGTTTTCTTCCTTTTCTGTCAATTCTACAGCTGGAAAAGGTAACTTATGAGAATTCTACAGACTTATCCTTCACTTTGAAGCTATTCCTGCACATTTCAAATATTTTTCAAATCACTGATAGTATCTTTAATTTGAAATAAAATGCCATTTTAACACCACTGTGAATAAAAAATAAAATGACACCACTGTCAATAAAAATTAGCATTCCCTTCAAACTTTTTTTTAAAACATATTCTTGTGGTGTTTTTTTTGCACTTAACGCCACTGTAAAATACCACTAATGATATGACTAAAATCAAGTGCATGCAAAAAAATCCTTCAAAATCACTTCTTTTGTTAGTAACCAAACATAATCAGGTCGAGTACAAAATGGATAACTTTAAAACACACACACACACAATCCAAAAACAAACCTCTAGCAAATTTTTACAAATTTTCAGAAAACTTTATAACCTCTCAGTACCTGGAAAATGGCATACTTTTCAGATGTTAAGACAAAGTGCTCTATATCTAAAGATCCAAGCATCTCAAACAATTCTTCTCTCATACAGCTTTTGATTAATGTGATTTAAACAACAGTGAGGACCTGAAAATCAAACACTCAAAATCAAATGGTGGAGGAATGTTTTTATGGGGCAAATGTATCATCCTTATGATTATGCTTTTACTTACCGGGTCTGAAGAACTTTGACTATCATAAGCTGATACTATGGCCTGGTAATGGTGTTGACGCCACATAAAGATATCACTCCAATGGGTAAGATCATCCGACACCATTGGCAGACGATTTCTACAAGAATTGAAACAAATCAAACAAGATTATTGACTATTGTGGTAAATTAAGAAAATGAGATGATATAAGAACTATCTACTGTATTATTACAGGATAACCTAAGCAATGTGATATCATAAGGCCTTGGTAAGAACAGTGGCATAGCTAGTGGATATGGCGCCCAGGGCAAGATGTTAAAGTGGCGCCCCCCCCACAGCACGTAGCATGAGCAATAGCGGATGGGATCCAGGGGGCCGCCTTAGGTTCCCTAATATGGTCCCGTGGCAAAGCACAGGCTTTGCGGAGGTCCAGATGGCGGGCCGCCAGAAGCTCTCGGGTTTTAGTATGTTTGAGTGGCTTCGGAGAGCTCTTATGCAGATATCCCATTACTAGTATCTCGAAGCAGATGAACTATACATAGGCCTACTTTCCCTGGTGGAGGTCCAGGGGGCCGAGCCCCCGGAAGATCGTGGGTTTTAGTACACTGCAAAAACAGTGCTTAGAAATTAAACACTTTTCTAAACACTATTTTGCACCACCGTTTCTAAACATTTTGAAATGTCTGTTTAATATCTAAACACCTTATATCTAAACATGTTTGAAATCTAAATGTGACATTAGGTGTTTATACATTTGATGCCAATTGTTTAGGAATTAAACATGTCAAATCTCTAAACACTAATTTGCACCATGTTTCTAAACACTGTTTTAGTGTATGTTCGAGTACCTTCGGGAAGCTCTCATTTCTTGCAGCAGATGGATTGCCCCTGGCTGTCGGGGTTTAGCATGTTTGAGTGCCTTCGGAGAGCTCTCAGTTATGTGGTGGAGGTACAGGGGGCGTGGCGGAGCCCTGGAAACTTGCGAGTTTTAGTAGGCCTATACGCCTTCACAGAACTCTTTTATCTCATTGTCATGAAGCAAATACTTGCCCCTGGTAGGGGTCCAGGGGGGCAGAGCCCCCGGAAGCTCTTGAGTTTTAGCATCTTTGAGTGTCTTCGGAGAGCTCTCAGTTATCTCATTATCTTGAAGCATATGAACTATATGCCTACTTCCTGTGACAACAATCACAACAGCAATTTCTTTTCCTTTGTGTCAATTTTATTTTTCCTCCAACGTCATTTCAGCACCCCCCTGAGATGGCGCCCGGGGCACGTGCCCTCCTTGCCCCTCCCTAGCTACGCCACTGGGTAAGAAACAGCTTTCTGTGGCAACTTCACAACAAACACTGTCAATTATGTCAAAGTTATCTCCTTGAATTTTTTGCTCCAATAAATCCTCACACAGCAGCATTGCTGTGAATGTGAGGTGAATCTGGCCACCCCGTTAGCAGGAACAAAACCAAATTTAAACCTTTTGGTTTTACTTTTACTACTACATTTCCATGGGGGGGGGGGAAGACGGGGGGAAAAAAAAAAAAAAAAAAAATGGGGGGGGGGTGTAAATAAGATAGAGGGGCAAACCTAAATGGGGTTTTAGAAGGCTAAAATTGCCCACCAGGGAAATTCTGGAGTTTTTTCTAATGTTTTAAGCATAAAACAATTTTACAAAGTGATACTTTATCAACTTATAGGTCACAATAACTGTGCCTATACCAGGATTTTGATGTTTGCCTTTCTTTGTGCATGGCTAATATGTTGCATACCACAATTTGAACATGTTACTCCTTTCTTGAAACAATTGCATTGGCTACCGATCAGGGAAAGGATCATTTATAAGACATTAATTATTGTATGTTTAAAAGTCACTGAGGGGACTCTCTCCCCAATACATGCAATCCTGCCTTGTTGTGAAACTCTCTCTCAGGGCTCTATGAGAACTCGCTCTTATGGCAGTGTTAACCTCTTGGTGCCTTGGACTAGAAAGTATGCTGGGGACAGAGCCTTTCAGTGGCAGCTCCACATCTATGCAATTTGTTGCCAATATCAATTCAGAATGCTGTTAATATCCATTTATTCTAGTCTATGCTAAAAGATCATTTTTATCCTAAGGTTTATATCTCTGCTGTATTTTTCTGTTTGTTTACTTTTCATTGTCATACTCTGAGGTTTGTAACCATCAGAAAAGTGCATTATAAATTTATGTTATTACTATTGTTTACTAGTTCATATTCCTTAAACTACTTTAAAATATCACCCATTAATATTCTACCAGTTTATCTGCATACAATAATACATTTGTTAGAATCAAAATCAAAACAATTGCATATGATTTCCACTTGATCGACACTAAAACCTTCCACTCGACAATTTATAGTCTTTGGATTTTTTTCCCCTCAAACTAACCTCCATGTTTTCACTATGGCTTTCATATCATGTAGACTCTGATTACGTCCAAGATTGGTTGGTTGTAAACCCTGGTGTATCTGTGCTGCCTCATGGAGTTCCATGATGCGTTGAGCTGCTTGCAAGAGTGGTGTGTGGGCCTGTGTGACATAGCGAGGTAGACGACGCCATTCTTTGATTGCCTGGTTACTGGACATCTCTACCAGTCTCTCAATCTATACAAGAAGATAATTGAATGTTGCTCCTTCATCTTAATATTCCGCTGGGGCAAGAGTTCCATATGGCCTCTCATCTTTACTAAAAGGTTAAATTTTCAAATCAAAGCAGGGGTGTCTATTCTTCCATTATTTGTCCCTGAGGTGGGAGAATAGGTTTTGTCTCTATGGTCATTTGGGGAAGAATTTGATGCTTCTGGAACGAATGTTGAATTTTGGGGAAGAATTGAGATAAAAATATGGCAAGGAGGGGGAACAATAGACCATTAGCACAATCCCCGAAATGCATCTCTTATTGTGCCCATTTCCATCCGGGAACTTGTACCAGCGGTCATGTTTACAAAAAAATTGTTGTTCGTTCGTGTCCGCCGAACAGTGCCTAGAATTACAATACAAAGTACGTTTTCACGTGAACGTTATCTTACAAACAAGGCGGTTCTCGAACCACAAGGGTCGCCTGGTTGCGCGATCACTGCTTTTTATGAAGTGTGGCAAATGGATGATTAGAAGCCGAACAAGAGCCTGGAAACAGTGTATGCAAAATTGCGAGTTTTAAGTAATTCGGGCATAGTGTTTAGCAGCAGAGCCATTTTAAAAAAAGTGTAACCGAAATGTATGAAAAATGCCATCACGGCGTTGGACCGTTTTTGTCGTCTGCCATCGCAGGTGTGAAAATGGGGTCAAGGTGCATGAGGTCACCAGGGTGACATGAGGGCACCAAGATAACATGAGTCACAAAGGTCACTGGGATCCAAAGTCACATGGTCACCAAGGTCACCTGGGGTCACCCAGGTCACTGAGGTAACATGGGGTCACACAAGGTCGCATAGGGCACAAAGGTCACGTGGGGTCACCAAGGTCACATGGGGTCACCAAGGTCACTGAGGTCACATGGGGTCACAAAGGTTGCATAGGGTCACAAAGGTCACGTGGGGTCACCAAGGTTCACATGGGGTCACCAGGTAACATGGGATCACCAAGGTCACGGGTCACCAAGGACATGGCGGTCACAAAGGTCAAATGGGGCACAAAGGTCACATGGGGTCACAAAGGTCACATGGGGTCACAAAGGTTCAATGGGGTTCACTAAGGTTCACCCCACCCAGGTCACCCCACCCAGGTACCCCACAGTGGAACTTGTCAATAAATAAAGCAGTTTGTGTGTATAGATTGTAGCCAATCAGCACCTCTGAAAAGAGACCCCTGAACTGATGCATTGTGTTAATGATATTTACTCACGGAGTACCTATTTGAACCATATTATTAAAGCTGTGAATATTGTTAAACTTTCATATTTTTCTTAAAGTTGAATATGTCAACTATACAATAGTCCTGCTCTCATATGCCGACCTTTGCTCAATTTAGCCGATGTTGCCTAAGAAAATTGATTCCTGTTTGTGGCAATGTCCATTTTATCAAGCAGTGTGTGTGTCGTAGATACCATTGCAGTGTTTGTTGTTTTTTTTATATTACTCAAACTTTGTGTTATGCTCACATGCATGGGCAAGATATGATTTTGTTATACCCGCTGTGCACAATGTCAGTTGTTTATTGACCTATGCTATAATCATCGTATTGTCTGCTTCTAAAACAAAGAAACAAATATAATATATGTTCTGACCCTTCTCAGCTTGCATTTTAAAAATACAACTAGTTAACAGGTAATATTTTCACACAATTTCCGTATTTTATATCAGAATATTATGTATGATAAAATCTGTTAACTTGTGTTTGTTAAATGTACGAGCCTGCTACAATTATTTTTTAAGAAACACTATCAAGTACATGTGCACCCCCAACCCCGCCCCCACCCTTCCCACTCACCCCACCTTCACCTGCCCCTGACCCCCCCACCCTTCACCCTGACCACACCCCAACCTTCCATCCCTGACACACCCACCCCCTCCCCGGTACACAATTTGTGAATGGGCAAAGGTGACGTGAGGTCACCAAGGTCGCTGGGTCACAAGGTCACATGAAGTCACCAAGGTCACAAGAAGACACAAGGTCACAAGGTCACATGCGGTTACCCCGCCCTCGCGACGCACTCCACCCTTCCCCGACGCCACCACCCGACCCCACCCAGATGACACAACACCCGATCCTCCTGACACACCCCATCCCTCTGACGCACCCACCTCGACAATTACACCCCACCCTGCCCCTCCCCAACACCCCACTTCTCCCCCTCCCAGATCACACACAAGAGTATGGTATGTAGTTTTTCCATGAGCAAGGAATGTTGAATATCTGCTGTACCATTTAGCGATACAGCATTATGACATATTTAAATTAGCTCCTTGGATACCTAAGCCGCATGTATATCATGCACTTTCAAATGGCAAAGAATGCGCACCATAATGAGTTTTTGTGCAGTGAAGGAATTTTCATATCATGACGTTTCAAAATATAGCGATTACGTGATTTTGCAGATCACTTTAGCTCATGTGCATATGTAATTTGCCCGAAATATGCCCAAATCAAATCAGGTCGAGAAAGCTTTAACATATCTTCCACCAAGTTACATATTATATGACTTACGGAATCCAGATACTTGTACACAAGCCTTGCAGGGCAAGGTTGTCATTTTGATGGCCAAAATAAGCTCATAATATTCATGAATAGGCAAAAATGCAGCCAAAAGCTACACATAATATTGCGGCACCTCAACTCTATCATCCTATCAAGTTGAAGTAAAGTGGGGATAGGCGTTTAGCACTTCCAGAGCATTTTTAAAAAAGGTTAAACCGAGATGTTGAAAAATTGCAAATAAGCTAATTAAAATTATTCAAAACACATTATGTTTTATAAATCATTAACTGAAGCCTGATTTCCGTTCCAATGTGACTGAACATATGCATTTCCCTCTTGAGAAGGGAATGCCCCAAATACCATAATTACACCCCTAAAAAAGAGAATGTCTACCAGTGACCCCAGGTCACACCTGTCGACCTTAGCTTTCCTTAATTCCGTTTTAGCTCAAAGAGACCCACACGGACGTGCGTAAATATCATGCTGTGGGGCGGACTGGAAGTGGGCAGTCAACATTGGAAAGGAGGAAAGGAAAATCAGGCAAATCAGGCTTCAGTTTGGGTCAGTTAGATGATTATAAAAACATAATGTGTGTTTGAATAAATCATACACTGAAGATTTCTTTACACCAAGTTGAATGAAAACAATGCATTAACCCCGTTGAATGAATATTTCAATCCAAAAACCAGAGTGACTAACTTCAGAGGAGGTGGAGCATGATATTTCAGAGCGGCCCAAACCAAAGGCAGCCAAGGGCAGACCTACACTAAAATAAAGAAACATATGTTAAAGGCCAAAGGCATTAACATAAAAATCGGGGACATAAACGCTCACTGCAAAGGATGACTCCGGCGGCGGAGAGTCACAGTCGGCACCGGATAGGGACTTTATGCTATAAGTGAAGTTGAGTGTTAGGTTGTTTCTGCAGGAGACGCCTCGCAACGTTCTCTTGAGGAGTTGACGTTTCTGTGTACTGACGAAAACGTTGTGGGGAGCCTCCACGACATAGCCTCGCGGATTTCGGCAATAATGATTCCGCCGTGGTAGGGCCCTGACGACGAGATGTTACACAAACACCCCAAACCGAATGGGCTTCGAGCGTGTGAAGTCCTATCACCGCGTTGGTTGAATCATTAATTACAGCGCTAAACCATCTAGCAATTGTCGCTTTGGACGCGGACCGGTGGGGAAGGTGTGTACGAAACAACGAGTCGTTCGTGCCCCCGAGTTATTTGGACGAGTTTTGATATGTTTTTAGTACTCAAGGGCCCGATCGGGACACCACAGGCGATATTCCCGCACCGAAGAGTGAAATGCAATTCGGGGTAAGATAATTGTAGCGTGTCGGAATGAGGATTGGACGCGTTCTTGCCAGAAAGGTCGGCCTAGAACCATTGACACTTTCCCGGGAGAATTCAGACGCCGACATTAGAGATTATTCTGATCTCTGAGCATTGTCTCCCAGAGGCGAGAGCGAACAGAAAGACCGTCTTGATGGCGACATGTTTTAGTGATGCCCGCAATCGGTTCGAACGGGGGCTTCACTAAAAAGTCTTAAGGACATGTTAGGTCCCAGGGAGGGACCGTCCTCCTGGCCGGAGGTCGTGTGTTAAACAACCCCTCTAGGAGGAGACGGATCGAACCATCGTCATTAATGGTAGATCCGTCGTCGAAAACCCTATGGATCGCTAAGAAGCTGGGACTTGTAAGTTCTAACCGTCGAGGTTTCAAGTCCGCTATCGAAGCGATCAGTGAGAACGTCAGCGATCTCGGCTACTGATGCCCGAGTCGGAGACCCCCCTCGTCGCTCACACCAGCGGAAGTAGGGTCCAAAAGACGCTTAGAGTAGCTCCAATGTGGACTCCTTCTTCCCGCGATAGAGCGAGGGCAGCCCTTGCGAAAAGCCAGAATCGCGGAATCGCTGCCTGATAATAATGGCACGCAGTCAACGCAGATGCTCCAGCGGACAGGACTGCGCGCTCCTCGTCAGGAAGGGGACAATAGGTCCGGGACGGTTCGGTAGACGCAGCGGCAGAGCCGCCAACGATCCACCATCGACGAAACAAAGGTGTTTAGGCCCACCAAAGGGAGCGATGAGGATGGAACGGCAACGATTCCCGCCCCGATTTTCGAAACCAAGCGATTTGTAGGATCGGAATCGGCGGGAAGGCATACGCCGTGAACCCCGTCCAGTCTATCGCTAGAGCGTTGACTGTGTATGCACCCGGGGTCATGAGTCCAGGTGCAGTACAGAGGGAGATGGTGACTCAGGTTCGAGGAGAAAAACAGGTCGATCTGAGGGGAACATAAACTTCTCGAAGACTTCTCCCGCACGACCTCTCGGTTCTTCAGTATCCATTCCGAGGTCGTCATCCTGCCGCGAGACAGATCGTCGCAAGAAAGTTGACGGCTCCCGGAATGGGTACTGCGGACATCGTGATGGCCGGGTCCCGACACCACGCTATAATTCGAATGGCGTCGAGGCACAGGGACCCGGGAACGAAGTCCCGACCCTGCTTGTTGATTGTAGGCCACCAACGTGGAGTTGTCCGCCTGACTCGGACACTGAGTTGATCACCATCTCTTCCCCCCTAGAAGTGAGTGGGTATCCACTGCCCACAATTCGGAGGGACGATTGACATGGGCCTGAGCCTCGGTCCGGGACCACGTCCCTGAGGCGCAAAGGTCGAGGGTGAAACCCCCCAACCCGACTTCGACGCGTCAGTCGTGATGAAAATATCGACAGGAGGAGCAGGAAAAGAGATTCCCTGAGTCAGTTTGGGCAGGTTGAGACCACAATGCCAGGTGTTCCCGGATCCCTGCCTTGATAGGGATCAGACGGAATCTGGGTGCATGATCGGCCTTTGTAGGGCCGCAGAGGTGGCATTTGAAGCCGCCTCATATGGAAGAGACAGTACGGGACAGGTCGACGAGAGGCCATCAACTAGAGGCGAAGCCAGTCTTCGAGCGGGGCCCTGCGTAAGCAGCGCCATGGACGTCGCAGTTTGAACCACGGACATTCACCCGCTCGGCCGTCGGTTCTGCCAATGCCCGGGGGAAGCAGGTGCAGCCGCGCACCCAGATACCTCAGGTCTGGGGAGGGGGTTAGGCGTCGAATTGTCGAAGTTGACAATGTAGCCCAACCTCTGCACGACCTGAACAGTACGACTGACCATGTCGGCCGTCGCCTGGGGCGACGGACCCGTAGATAAGCCAGTCGTCCAGGTTACATGCAGAGTTGACCCCCGGCCAGCATGAGGAAGGCGCCCACTTCCGGGTCACCATCGTGCACGACCCTGGGAGAGGTGGAAAGTACGAAGGGGAGGCACGTCCACACGTACGACTGGCCCTCGATTTGAAAACGGAGCCAGCGTCGGTCGGATTTTTGCGACTGGGACGTGCAGATAGGCGTCTTCAGATCCAAAGACGACGCCCAGTCCCTTAAAGGACAGCGCGGATGGACGAGAGGATTTCCATCCTGAACCTCTTGGCTTGATATACTGTCAGAGGCTTCAGGTTCAGGATGGGACGCCAATCCACGGTCTTCTTGGGGCAGAAAGAAGAACATCGACCAAAACCCCTCGGTGAAGGGGGGGTCGAACGGGGAGACAGCGCCCTTCGCCAAGAGCGCCGAGACTTCGGCCAGAAGAAGCTGAGTTTAGGAATCCCCCGGAAGGGGGGGTAGGTCTCGGGTGGGAAGTCGCCGGGGGTCCGCGGTGAATTCCAATCGGTAACCCCGTTCCACCACGCTCAGCACCCAAGGCCGGGGGAAATGGCGGCCATTCCCCGAGTAAGAACGCAAGCGGAGCCCGCCCCCCACCGGAGGGTGGTAAGGGGATTCCCTCCCGAAGGGAGAGAACCCGCGGCCGACGAGTGGCCCTCCGGACGAAGACTTCTTCCCCTTCCCAGGCGCATTGCTTTTGGGAGGGGTCGAGGTCCCGGCATGGCCCCGGGGCTTCTGGGGTAGAAAGTGGCACGGGAGCTGCCGGCTTTCCTTGGGTTGCTGAGGTGGTGCCGGCTTCGCCTGCTTGGCGGAACTGCTGGAAGAAGAAGAGCGGGAACGCTCGTCTTCTTCCTAGCTGGAAGATCCCCGAGGAGATCTTCGCCTGAGCATCATTGGCGCCTGCTCCCACTCCACACGCTCCGCCGACGCAAGCAGTGAGTCACCGATAACGAACCCCAAAGAGGCGTCCCGCGACTCGGGCTGGGTCTTGGAGAGCTCCGAGCAAGATGGGCTCACAGTGCGGAGTGTGAAGCAGGCGTTCTCGGGTCGCAAGAAGCTCAGGCGATGCGCCAAAGACATCGACGCCTCCGTCTGCCGAGGCACTAGCTGAGGCTAGGACAGTCAAGACATCGGAGGGATTCAGAGAGAGGAAAACCCCACCCTCGCCAACGAGGATCTGATGTCGTTGGCGAGGAACCATGGATGAAAGCGCCTAATCTGACACCAGAGGTCACAGCCAGGTCTAGGTGCCTCAAATGGTCCTCCCAGAAGGGGGAGCCGCCGGGGCCCCTGGAACCTGTCGGAAAACTTGGGCTGATAGGTCAGATCATAGTCGGGGTCATCAGTAGGAAGGGTAGTAAGTCCCTTCGGTCACGTCCATCAACGGACCCCCCCCCCCCACACGCGAGCGAACAGTTTTCACCGAGCGTACGATGCGAGCTTCTGAGTGACCTCACGGAGAGCCCCTTCCACACCAGCACCAGACCAACGTTCTGATGGGACACCCCCGCAGTCAACGCCCCCCCTGCGCCCACCGAGTTCACGGGGGAGGATCGGGGAAGACCAGACGATGCAGCTGTCCCTACTCCGACGCCGCAGGCACAGGGCCAGGCCGAGAGCTCGGCCGCCCTGCGCAGCAATTGAGGGGTGCATGCCGGGCAGAGTATCCACCTCCTCCGGTTCCGCAGCTGCCGAGGACGTCGGAGGCTGCGAAGGTGTATCACCTAAGTGACTCACCTCCGAGCCCGAGTCCGCCCCGCCAGCGCTTGTCTTCCGAAAAGTCGGAAGTCTGCGGCCTGTAGGAGTCCTGAGAGGAAGGAGCAGCGGAACAAGTGGAAGAAGGCGGAGGGCCAAGCGTCGCCACCTGGGCGGCGAAACCAAGGCCTCCCGCAGGGACCCTGCCAACCGGCATAGGCTGGGGAGAAGGAGCCACGAGGCCGACGCGCCAGCCGACCCTGACGAGGGTACAGACCGAGACGCATGGGGTCGACACCCCAATGTCCCAGGCACGTAAGCCGAAGGTTTAGGGCGGGTACACCGCCCTGCCCACCGGGTACCCACCCACCGGGTACCCCCACCCAAGGCGGACCCGCCGAGGAAGCAGGTGCCGGCGGACCAGCACTACCAACCACAGCAGGCGTACCCGCATGAGAGAGGCTGAGCCGACGAAGTCAGATGGGGAGGCATCTGAGGAGGCAGCACGCGGAGCCCCAAATCGCTAACGACAAGCCCCGAAGGGCCCGGTGCTGCGAGCGCGCGCTGTGCGGAGGAACAGCAAGACTAGCCAGGCTAGAGATGCGGGGGTGCAGTGAGCGTAGTCAACACGGCTTTTTACGGCGTCACGCAAAGGGATACCGAAGCCAGCGCGCCAGGGTTTGCCGTGACAAACCCCGAAAGTAGTAATGGCCACCGTAGTCGTGGTAGAGAAGTGCCCGAAGACAACGGTACCGCCACTACGTTAGGTGTGGATAACAACGGCGATGGATAAGCCCGGGCGACCTGGGCACCAACCCATCACTATCACCACCACCGGAATGCCGCGGCCGCCAAACCCTGGGGGATCGGCGCGCAGACGCGCCCAGCCTGCACCGGAGCAGCCCCTAGGCTGAACCAGGCGAGCCAGCGGCCGATGGGCGATGATAGGTGAGGAGGCGGCCCGAAGCCAACCCATCAGCGCTTCGCGAAGTAGCCGACGCTACCCAGCCTTGGGAGCACCATAGGAGCAGCAGCGGCCGCCTTTGGACGCACCCCGGACAGGAGCCCGATCACACCCCCCCCTCCCGTGTACGCAGCACGAGCGCGTTACCCATGCTATGATTGCCCACTGAGCACCCGTAAGTCCAAGACAGAGAGAGGAGCACCTGTCGGTGCGGGAACATTGCATGTGCACGATACATAAGGGATGGGGGTCCCATTCATGGACGGACGCGGGGCAGCGTGCGCAATTGTGCGACATAACAGGGTGAGCGTGAGTGCTAGATGGAATAGCGTTGCGCAATTTAAAAAACAAGAAAAATATCAAGCGTGCCGTGGAGGTTTCCCGGTACGCAAACGTCAAGACACAAAAAACCAACTCGGTAACTGAGTCACGAACGGTTTAAGAATTTTTTCAAACACAGTTTCACAATTTTATTAAGTATACCACAAGCAAGAATAAAATAACACGCACACCAGACCGCATAAATTGTTAGCGAGCAAGCCCGATAACAAGATAACATACACAAACTCACACATATAGTCAAAGGCAGTCAAAGCAGCAAACACGTGCGTAATGGTGCAGTTGTTTACCTTGTTTCCCGCTACCACAGATCACATGGACCGCAATGGCGGCAAAAAAGGATACAAAAACACGAGGTCTCAGACGGTGTAAAAGTCTCCGGTATTGTCGAAATGCGTTATAATCAGTATATAATACAGTCTATTCCAGATAGGTATGTATAGTAGTAGAGTATTCCGTTTGAGAGTGACAACCCAGTCAGTATCATCTCAGTTTAATGTGGCTGTAAATTTAGAAGAGCTGAGGTAACACGCGTCCGTCTTGGTTACACCAAAACGAAATTGAGGAAGAAGCGTTAAGGGTCGACAGGGTGTTGGACCTGGGCGGTCACTGGCAGACATGCTCTTTTGTAGGGGTTTGTAATTTCGGTATTTGGCATTACACTTATCAGAAGGGAAAATGCATGATGTTTCAGTCAAACATTCGGTGTAAAGGAAATCAGTTCAGTGTAATGATTTCATGAATATGCAAAATAAGGCAGCCAAAAGCTACACATAAATGGCGGCAACCTCACTCTATCATCTATTCAAGTTGAAGTAAATCGGTGATATTAGCGTTAGCCTCCAGAGCAATTTAAAAAGGTAAACCGAGTCATACGGACGGGCACACAGAAATTTGGACTAGTATGTGCCCAAAACATTCGTTCAGGCGAAAAAATGTAGACGAATATCTAAGGAACAAAAAAACAATCGAGGCATTGGGTTGGTGTGAATTAATTCACGACAAACGTGATATTTTCGATCGTTAAATGTGCCCACTTGTCACATGCTGACGATTCACAACGAAAAAAGGGACATGTCACAGAGAGGTTAAGTTTTCTGGTATTCTCATTACGCTCTAAACCGTATGTGTTTAGCGACTTGAGGCTGGTACAAGTCACGGTTCCCGGATGGAAATGGGCACAATACCGGAGATGCATTTCGGCGGAATCGGCAATGGTCCAGTTCTGTTTTATGGAAAAAATGGACACCGTGAGAGATAGTTGATTAAACAACAAACCACACTGATGATTCTTGGATTTCTCTAGATAGGGAATATGTCCACAGGTCAAAGGTATTTAAGATTTTGGTATGGTATTTTGTCTGCCGAGTCCACTAGCGAGGCTAGGACATTCAAACATCGGAGTCTGTCCGAGGAGAAAACCCCACCCTCGCCCAACGATGATCTATGTCGTGGGCGAGGACCATGGAGAAAGCGCTAGTCTTACACCCCGAAGTCAGCCAGGATCTTGGTGCCTCAACTGGTCCTCGCAGAAGTGGAGAAGCCAGCCGGGGCACCCTTGCCTGTCGGCAACTTGGCCGCTAGGTCAAGATCCATAGTCGGGGTCCTCGGAAGGAGTTCCCGTGTCCCCTCGGTAGTCCTCAACGACCTGGCGAAAGTTTTCACCGGGTAACGATGAGAGCGTCTGAGTGACCTCCCCGGAACGCTTCCAGAACAGACCAACGTCAGTCGGGAGCGTGAACGCCTGGACGCGTTCCGGAAGGAGGATGGGGAAGCCCAGAGTGAGCTGTCCCTCCTCCGCACGCCGCAGGCACAGGGCAGGCCGAGAACTCTGCCGCCCTGCGGCAGCACATGGGGGTGCAATGCGGGCAGAAGTATCCACCTCCTCCTGGTCCGCAGCTGCCGCGGACGTCGAAGGCTGTGAAGGTGTATCATCTAGGTGACTCACCTCCGCGCCCGAGCCCGCCCCGCCAGCGCTGTCTTCCGAACCGTCGGAGTCTGCGGCCGGTAGGAAGCCCTGAGAGGACGGAGCAGCGGAACGAGTGGAAGAAGGCCGGAGGGCCATGAGCCTCCACCTTGCACGCCACCAGGGCCTCCCGCAGGACTAGCTCCGTCATAGGCTGGGGAGCAGGATCCACGAAGCTCGACTGCGCCCCGCCCGACCCTGAAAGTACAGACCGAACGGCATGGGGACGAAACCCCAAGTCCCAGGCACGTAAGCCGAATGGTAGTGGACGGGTACACCCGCCCTGCCCACCGGTTACCACCCACCGGTACCCCACCCAAGGCGGACCCGCCGCGGGAGCAGATGCCGGCGGACCCGCACTAGCAACCACAGCAGGCGTCCCCGCATGAGAGCCGAGCCGACGCGAGTCAGCTCGGGCATCTGCGGAGGCCAGCCCGGCGGAGCACCACTCGCTACGCCGAACCCCGAAGGGCCCGGTGCGGCGAGCGGCGCCTGCTGAGAAGGCACAGCAGGACTAGCCAGGCTAGAGATGCGGGGTGCAGTGAGCGTAGTCAACCCCTGCGGCGTCCCGCAAAGGGATACCGAAGCCAGCGCCCCAGGGTTTGCCGTGACAAACCCCGAAGCAATGGCCACCTATTCGCGGTAGAAGTGCCCGAAGACACCGGTCCCGCAACTACGTTAGGTGTGGGTAACAACGGCGATGGGGGATCAGCCCGGGCCACCTGGGCACCACCATCAACTCTCACCACCACCGGAATGCCCGTGGCCGCCAATCCCCCTGGGGGGATTGGCTCGGCAGCGCAGACCGCGCCAGCCGGCACCGGGGCAGCCCCTAAGGCTGAACCAGGCGAGCCAGCGGCCCATGAGAACGCTGAGAGGCGGACCGAAGCCCCCCTCAGCGCTTCGCGAAGTAGCCGAAGCTACCCCGCCTTTGGGAGCACCCAAAGTAGCGGCGGCTGCCTTGGACGCACCCCGGACCGTAGCCCGATCACCACCCCCCCCTCCCGTGTACGCAGCACTAGCGGCGTACCCAGCTCAATGATAGCCCCCTGAGCATCCGTAATCCAAGACAGAAAGAGGGGCACCTGTCGGTGCGGGAACATTGCCTGTGCACGCTACTAAGGGATGGGGGTCCCATTCATTAATGGAAGCCGGTCATGCGAACGCAATTGGTTTGCGGGCCCCCATAACAAACGGGGTGGAGCGTGAGTGCTAGAGGAATATCGTGCGTCAATAAAAACGTAAAGAAAAATAACCAGCGTGCCGTGGAGTTCTCCCGGTACGCAACGTCAAGACCAAAACCAACTCGTAACTGATCACCGACGGTCAAAGAAATGTTTCAAACACAGTTTCACATTTTTTATAAGTATACCACAAGCATATAATAAAAATACACGCACACCAGACCACATAAATTGTTAGCGGGCAGCCCGATAAAAGAAACATAACAAACTCACACATATAGTCAAAGCAGTCAAAGCACCCACTGGTCATGGCTTCCTTTGGTTTACCTTGTTTCCGCTAACACATATCACAGCACCGCAATGGCGTCAAAAAAGGAAAAACACGAGGTCCCCGACGGTGTAACAAAGTATCCGGTTATTCCGTCCGAAATTGCGTTATACATCCAGTATATAATCCAGTATATTCCAGATAGGTATGGTATAGTAGTAAGGAGTATTCCGTATGAGATGACAACAAGTCAGTATCAAAATCTCAGTTAATTTTGGCTGTAAATTTAGCAAAGCTGCGTAACACCGTCCGTCTTGGTTAACAGCCAACGGATTGAAGGAAGAGCTAGGTCGACAGGGTGTGACCTGGGCGCACTGGTCCATACCATTCTCTTTTTAGGGGTGTAATTATGGTAATGTTGGGGCATTCAACTTCTCAGAAGGGAAATGCATAGGTTTTCATTCAACATTGGTGTAAAGGAAATCAGTTCAGTGTACTGCTTTATGAATTATGCAATAATGCAGCCAAAGCTACACAGATATTGCGGCACCGCACTCTATCATCCAAGCAATTTGAAGTAAATCGGTGATAGCGTTTAGCCTCCAGAGCTTTTTAAAAAAGGTTCACCGATTCATACGGACGGACACACACACGAATTTGGACTAGTATGTGCCCCCATGAACATTCGTTCATGCGACACCAAAGGTAGAAGAATATCTAAGGAACAAAAAACCTCGAGGCATTGGTGTTGAAAATTCAAACCACAAAACGTGATATTTTCGATCGTAATCTGTGCCCTACTTTCACCTGCTGGACGATTACACACGAAAGTGCAACGTCACAGATATGTTAAGTTTTCTGGTATTCCCATTACGCTCCTTAACGTATGTTTTAGCTGACTTGAGGCTTGGTACAAGTTCCTCTGATGGAAATGGGCACATACGAGATGCCTTTCGGATCGTGCAAATGGTCATCTGATTTTCTGGAAAATGGACACCTCTGAGAGATAGTTTAGTAACCAAAACCACACCTGACTGATTTCTTGGATTAAAAACTCTCTAGGATAGGGATTAATTGTCCACAGGTCAAAGTGTATTAAGAAATTTTGATATTGTATTTTGAAGTTTGCTTTCAGAGAAAATAAACATCATTTTTTGATTTCCTTTGTGTGGTTTACGATGACTATTGGAGGAACAACACAGGGATATGGCGTCTACAAATGTATGAATAGCCCTCACTCGGGTGTTCCTTCTTTTGTGATAATGGTGACGACCACTCAATGCACAAGAATGGGGCTAAGTTCCTGGGTTAACAACGGTGTAAACAAATTAATTACAAAAGATATACTGCATGACAATACCACAATTTAGTTAAAAACACTTAGTTTTTATAAATTCTATAACTGAGGCCTGATTTCCTTCCATGTTGACTGAAATATATGCATTTCCTTCTGATAAGTGGAATGCCCCAAAATACCTATTTAGCACCCCTAAAAGAGAAAATGTCTCAACACCAGTGACCCCAGGTCACACACCCTGTCGGCCATTACGCTTCCCCAAGTTTCCGTTTTGGGGGGCTGCAGAGTCCCACACGGACCGCATCCATTCCATGTTTTGTGGGGCGGCCCTGGAAGCGGGAAGGTCAACATGTGGAAAGGAAATCAGGCCTCATTATATGATTGTTATCAACATAATGTGTTTTTTACTAAATCATTACCTGTAGGCTGAGTTCCCTTTACACCATGTGACTTCGAATATATGCATTAACCCCCGTTTGAATGAATAGTTTCAATCAACACAGTCTAGCACACTCAGTCGGAGGTGGAACATATATTCGAGAGCAGCCATAGGAATGCAGTCAAAGGTAGACCAAAAACGTTGAAAAACACATGGAATCTAGATTCCTAAAAGTCAGGAAGCCAATAACTCACCTAGACAATGGAGTACACCAGGGGTGCAAGGAAGGCCCCTTAGACTTTATGTGATTAAATGTACCTTGGCCAAAGTTTTTTTGAGGAGAGCCAGAGCGCACTGCCCGCAGAAAAACCCAAGCCTAAGGAATAGGCTGATAGGAATAGCTCTGAAAGAGACTGGAGTGCGCGTAAGCCCTGGACAAAGGTCCCAAAGCCCACCCCGCTGCAAAGGCGGAGAACAAGGCCTAACAGCCTTTGCGAACAACTCAGATCCCTGGAGGGAACCAGAGAAGCGGAAGGCGGACCCGCGACTAAAGACGCGGGCAAAGAATCCGTAACCCCAAAACACTGAGGAGCGGGCCCCCCTAGAAGGGGGTCCGATCAGAACACCACGAAAGAAACCCCACGGAGAGAGGCCCGGTGGAGATAAGTTGAGAGACTGAATAAAGGCTAAAGGCCCCAGCCCCGAGAAGGGCTGAGAGATAAGTCTGACCCCGGAAGAAGAAGCTACAAGGAAGAAGGAAATCTCCGAGCTAATCCAGCCGGGCAAGGGACCCGAAAGAGTAATAAAGGCGAGGACTAGAAGCGACTCGCACCCAAAGAAGAAAAAAAAGATTGGGTTCCGCCAAGAACTCGCCGAAAGAACTGCAGACCCCAATATGGACTAGCCTTTCGGGCAGAAAACTGACCGCCTTGCACGGAGTCAATGGATGAACCAACGTCACCCGAAGGACGACCGACACCCTAGGCTGTGTTAGGACTTGAAGCTAGTCACCAAAAAATCCAGACAACGGAGGATCGGAGACAGCCAACCAACCGCCTCAATAAGCGAAAAGTCCCCCCTCAGACTGTCACAGCCATGAATGGAGGGGACGATTCCATGCCTCCGACTCGGAGGTGACAGAACCACGAGGAAATGAACGAGCATACTCCGCAAAGAGAAGGGGGGGGGGGGGGGCCGGGAGCACGGTGTGCGCACCAAAACCGGGCAACCGAAGAGCAGGTCAAGCCTAGATTAATGATAAACTAGCACGGCTCCCAGATCGGGCCAGATTCAATCCTGGCCCGAATGGTAGACAAAGTGGGTAAACCATCGAAAGTTTACCCATAGGGGAGTACCCAGAGGTTAGCTCTGCAGTAACACCGCGCGCCCGAGGCACCCGAGCCGAGAGCTCACTAACTGCTCAGGTGAAGCCCAGATCAGAAGGCCTAACCAGTGGCGACTGCAAGCAGAGAGCAGGTGACAAAGTCGTAGAAGGACGGAATGAACCTAACATGAGAAACTTCAACTTCTGTGCCGAACGGACAAAATGGTATCGAGGAGGCAAACAATAGCCGCTAGCCGAACACCTTCCGGCCACTGGCATAGGATGCCCCGAGAAAGAGGCCCGGACAGCAATAGCTAGCGGCTTCGACCCAATTAATCTCCCAAGAGAAGAAAGTTAAGAAGAGCCACCGGAGAGGGTGCTTAACACCCGAACGGTGGCGAGATACCCGATTAGGATCACAAAAGCCTCGAGAAAAGGGAGTTACCAACTCGTCAACCAAACATCGAGACGTCAGACATGGAAGAATGACTCACAAACGGGGTTTACCGCCCCAGAGAACATTCCCACCCGGGATCGGGAAGCTCCCACCAGACTTTAAAGTTCAGGTCACCGACTTTGACCGATAGGATAGAGGGAATAAAAAGCCCCAGTCGGCGAAAAGTGGGCAGACCACATGTCAATACTAATATAATAATAATTCAAACATTTAAAGCGCATAAGACAGGCGGTTTCAATGCACTGTAACCAATACAAATCACAACACAATATACATGATATCCAAAGTTAAAACAGATTACTTAATATAAATTTTTAAAACAAGGAAAGCCTGATACCATTCAGGCCGTTCCTTCCAACAAACACGCCGTGGGCAATATTAAATACAGCAATTATATAATACAATCATAAAACCACCGGTCAGGGCTCCCAGGTCGTAAACAGGAGCCAGAGCAACCGAACGTGCCCCCAGGACCCCGAGGTACTAAGGGGAAAAAGCACAGATCCCCGTCGCAAATGCCCATCGGGAAGACAAGACCAAGTCAACTGCCAAGACAACGCGAAAGCAACCAGTGCAGGAGAGTTTCGGAGACCCACCAAACTATGGAAATACCCCTGTCGCAGGTATTCCACTATGCAGCGCAGTTGAGACAGAAGGCGTGGCAAAGAAAACCCGCAGTGAAGAGTCGAACAACGGACCAGCAAACCGCTGGAGGGATGGGGAGAACCCCCTAAGACAGACCCCGACGAAATCGGGAGCACCCCTGGGCCTGAGCCCGGGAACCGCGTTAGGCCCCGGACGAGCCCCAAACCCTATGCCCGACTAGCCCCAACGCTAGGGGGCCGGACAGCCCGACCTAAGCCCGTACAAACGAGCCCCAAAGAGGGGCAACAGCGAGCCTACCCAAACCTGTGTCCAGGTCCCCCCCCCCAGGGAGACAAGCGGACCATGCCTAGTCCAGAGAGCTGTGAGCCAAAGGAATGTGCGAGAACTGTCAAAGCCACCCCTAACTCCCGAACAAGCGGGAGAAAGGACCCACGGTCAAGAGACCGACCCAACAGTGGGCAGTGGCCAGGCAAAAGTCGAAAGACTTCAAGGGCTAGCCCAAGGGTCGGGAGTAAGCATGGGAGCACATGTAAGGTTAGACAACAGAGCCCAACCACCAGCGCGCAGGACACAACAGATCCCAGAGGGGGCTAGGGCATCCACCTGGGTGGGGAGCAGCCCAAAGGAACCCGAGCATCAGCATTAAGACTGAATGACAAAGCCCGAGACCGGCAAGAGCAGGCTAGGCCCCGAGGCACCAGCCGGCATGTAGGCCGAGGTCTCGCGCACCCGCACAAGAGATTGAGGACGGAGGGCAAGGGAGGAACAGCCAAGGCTCGCTGATCAGGTGTCCCCGTACGGGGTGTAAGGCCAAGGAGAAGGACATAAAGCCCTAACCCCCAGGCCTAAGCCGGCCCAGTGAAGCCTCTGGAGGGGCCGCGCCAGACCGGGCAAGAGGCACATGCCTCATAACCCTGAAGGGGTCCAAGGGCTAACACAAGCAGCAGTGCACTCAGCCCTAGGCCCGGCTAAGCCCGACAAGGGTCCAGCCAAGGCTGCGAGGAAAGACCCAGGGCCAAGCTACCCCGAATGGGATGAAGGGTCTAAGTCGAGTATCAAAGGCTTCGGCGATGAAAGCCCCAAGAGTCCTCGGCCCAAGGCGAAGTCAAAGGACCGCCAAGGCTAAAGGCCACGAACCTTCCCAAGGAAGTCGGGGGCTAAAGACCAAAGACCAGTATCAAGGCCAAGCATGAATCATGGTCTAGACCGAAGGGGGAAGAGAGACTAACGCCAGACGCAACTGTCACTAGGCCCAACTCGGAAGTCGCGTCTAAGGCGCCCCAGGCCTGATCCCCAGGAGGGGACACGACGCTGCATCATAGCCTGGTCCAAGTGTCCCAAGGGAGACGTGGACAGGCTAGGTAGCAGTAAGCCTACAGCCAGAGCCAAAGAGCCAGGACAGCCAAAGCCTGAAATGGCCCAGTGCCTAACTGGTAGAGACCAGAGGCCTCAAAGTCCGATGGGCACACGGAACGGGCCCGGACTAGAACCAACGAAGGGGAGCTAGGCTACCGGGGCAGTCAATATTCCAGAGGCCTCAACAGAAGCGCGTACGGAACGCCGGCGACCCCGATACTGAAAACCATGGGAGTGTATCAGACAGGCCCAGGCTACCCAAGCTTCCAAAGGGAGCCCGAGCAGCAAGCACCCCAGCGGACCGGGGCAGAGTGCATAAAGGCTAAGTCTGGCCCCGACGACGCTGGCAAGCTATAGCACGGCATGATGCGCCCCCCTGCCCAGGCCAGGTGCGGGCCTAGGCCCCCGCCACAGCAGGCAGGAGCACCCCAAGTTGGGGGACCCTGCATGCAGAATCTAGAGCAACGTCGGAGATAGACGAAGTACCCGGGACTACACAAGGCTGAGAGGGCCTCCCACCCCAAGGCATGCCATGCCAGCCAGGGGTGAAGCAACTGAAGCTAGGCCGCCCCGTAGTGGAGCCCTGCCAAAGAGCAGACTTGGGTATACCCGAGAGAACCCCGGACCTACAGCATCCCCGAGGGGATTTCCGAGAAGCCAGGCGCGCGACACCAATCCCCCGCAAGGGAGACAGGTCGCGGCGTCGTGATTTAAAGTCAACACCAGGGAAGGCGGACAAACAACAACCCGAGCAACAGCCCCCGTAAGGGGACCAGTCGCAGTGATTAAGGCCCCTGAACTCAACGCCAACGAGACGGCGGATCAAGGACCATGCAGCGCACCCCTGCGGAAGGAGGCGCGGCAAAGAGGATGCTGAAACAATCAACCCAAGCCGATCACCTCCTAGAGGTGAGACGCTATAGAAAGGGAGGAGTACTCTGCGCCCTAAGCGGGGAGAACAACCCCTAAAGTCCCGGATCCACGAGCTATACAACCCGCGGAGACTTATAGCGACATGAGCTTATGCCGGGCACGCGCGCGCCCGAGAGGGCATGCTGCAGCCTGCACCTGACCCCCCGCAGAGGCAAGCCCCGAAGGCCTGCCCCAACTAGGGCGCCGAGAACGGAAACAAACCCCCCCGGGGGTGCCGTAACGGCTGAACCGTAGCGGAAACCAGTGCTGGTCGAACCGCACCAGTTAACCGCTCACGGTAGCCCCCCGCGCCGTGTGAGCGGGGAACACCTGGCAAAGCGCTGCGCGCCCCACCTTGCCCGTGAAGGCCTGGTGCAGCATGCAAACGAGCCAGATATGACACGGCGCGGCTAGCAGCTAGCAATGGCGGGGAGCATTGAGAATAAACGACACCCGCGGCGCCCCGTACACGGGGCACCGAGGAAACCACCTCAGGCTGACGAATCAAGCCCAGAGACCGGTACCACGTCAGCGCGGTCGCAATTCCGAGGACCCCTAAACCACAGCGCCTGGTTGTCTGTACTTGGCGTGGATTCGCCCGAGAAAACCCGGGCGCCCATAGCCAACCCCACACCGCTACCGGACGACTGCAGCCGCCTAATCCAACAGGGAAAGGGCAGAGCAGACCATGTAAGCCTGCACCGATAAAGCAACTAGCTAAATCAATGCGAGCCACCGCCGGCCGCGTGCTAGCCAGCTGGCCCCCGAGGGAGCTGGCCAACTAGCACGCTATGAAAGGCAACCGAAGGCTGCTGTACCGGAATGTCTGCAGCCGCCAAAATCCCCTAAGGGAAAACGGCAAGCAGACCGCGCTATCCTTCACCGGAAGCCCCTAGCTGAACCAGCGAGCCAGCGGCCTTTCGCGAGGTAGAACGGGCGGGAACTCCCGATAGAGAAACGCCTACTAACACGCCATGAATTAGCCGAAGCTACAACATATTTAGGTGCTTCCCAAAGCAGCGGGGGGGCGCCTTGGAAGAACCTCGTACGGAGCCCGAAAACCACCCCCCCCCCGTTCCCTTAGCGAAAATAACAGGGAAACTTTGTTCAATGGCGAACCATTGACAACAGAAAGGCCACCGCAAAAACAAGCACCAAACGGAGCGACATCGGAAGCAAGACCCGTAATTAACCGCACGGAGAAAGAGGGTCGCGGGAAGGCAAGCGCAAAAGACTCGGAAAGTGGGGTGAGCGACTCCAGAGGTGGGCGCGCGTGCCGGAACGCAAACGAGCGATGAAAAACAAAGTCGTGCCGCGGTAAGACCCTGCCCGCCAAGGCGAGAACCAAGATACCGTTGCGGTAACAAAGTCACACGACGTGTAAAGAATTTTCCAAAGTCAGCTTTCACATATTTTATTAAATAAACAAGCTAAGAATAAATAATAGACAACAACTCACGCCAATAGCACTGTTTTAATATTGATAGTCATGGGCAACTACAAGAACAGAAACAGGCTCACAAAAAGCAGGCATCAAAGCACGCAACAACACTTTCGGCAATGGCTGCCTTTGGTTACCTTTTTTTTTCCCGGCTACAAAACACAGATCACATGCCAGCAACGGCAGCAAAAAAGGATACACAATAAAGCTCTCCGACGGGCGTAAAGTCGGCCGTTTAATTCCGTCCAAATAGCGGGTAATAAATTTTATATTAATCCAGTCATATCATCCAATAGTATTGGTTATAGTAGTAGGAGTATTCCTTTTGAAAGACGACAACCGTCTCAGTATCAAAATATCTCAGATAATTGTGGCTGCTAATAACAGAGCTGTCGCTGTACACGCGTCCGTTTGGTATGTCTGCCAAAACGGATGAGAAGAGTACTGGCCGACAGGGTGTGACCTTGTTTGTCACGGTTTCCACCATTTTTCCTCTTTTTAATGGTGCTAAAATAGGTAGTTTGGGGCAGTCCACTTCTCAGAAGGGCAATTCATATATTTCACTTCAACATTGGTGTAAAGGAAATCAGCTCAGTCAGTGTAATGATTGTCCTAAAACACCAACATCTGTTATACGTCTCGTGGACCCTAAGTCAAAATACTCTTTCAAACCAATACGTTGAGCCCTGTGCACATGATCTAGATTTTTTAATAAACATTTTGAAAATTGAAAAAAAAATCTTTACTTGCTTTGGTTCAAGAATTTTGGTATTCCCAAAACAAAGTACATATCAAAATCACCAATTCCACACCACAATTTAATATAACGGAATCTATTGTCCTCAGATGTCCACTAATGTCCCCAAGAAGCGTTGCAGTTCACGATGATTGTCCTCACATACAGCGAAGACTTCAAATGAACAGCTCCAATTCTCCAAAACTCCTCAGTTATTAATATTCCAAGGATCTTTCCAGTCCTTAAGTATCTTGGTCCAGCAGTTCAAGACGACAAGGTTAAAATTGAAGTCCCTCGACGATAATAAATCCACAGTATACCATCCAAGATAATCACCAACGATTTCCTATCTGTCCACAATTTGGAATCCTATTTTGATGCCCAGCACTTTAGAGGCTAAGATGACAGTATAATAAGTACAGCACTCTGCTCACAATGGAATGATATACCTGGCACTATGTACTTGATGTCTCTTCCTTAATGCAGAGTAAAACTAGCTATCTTCTAGCTACTTGTTAGTAGTTATGCTGGCAGAGAGTCCTTATAGTGATAGTATTTTACTACCATACAGATAGATTTCCCCTTTCAAACAATACTCATTACATCATCCTCATGCATAACATAACCTTACACTAGCTACCAATCTGAATTCATCAACCGAATTCAAACATCACTTCCACACTCATCTATATTAACTCTATGGGGATTCCAATCTTGCAATGTTTTTGATCTCAAACCTACACAAGCTTCTAGTTTTAGCATCCTTGCCGGATTCCCCACTTCCCCGCTTTTGCAATCTAACAGGTGGCCTTAGCAAAACAAACTAGGGGTATTCCCCCTTTCCTCCCCTTTATAGTAAACACGTGCTTTTCCCGTAAAATCTTTTCTCAAATAAATTGAGAAAATAATTTTTTTACAAGTTTAATCAAAAAATGGAGGCATATAACATATACTGAACCAGCTTATGCAGTAGGCATATTTGAATGACCCACAGTTTGCTTGGAGTATGCATAAAGATGGGTGAATATTACCAAGAAGATCCAGAAAGGTCTACATTTAACAAACAAATCTCACTTAAAATTTACTCCCTTAGTAGATGTTCAACCAGTGAATAGCAGATAACTTTAGTGTCGGGGTTCTGCACTGGATTTCATTTGGTATATCAGTTTGTACAAGTACACAAGGACACTTACTGTTTGTTGTTTTTCACTCAGTATCTTCCACAGTCTGGGGAAGAGGTAGACATACAGTTGGTGTGTCATTGCTGTGTCACTGTGGCAAAGTTTGGATAGGGCAGCAAGGAAGTTATAGGTCTGAAAAAGATAAATGTCAAGATAAGAAAATACTATAATGAGAAACAGTACTTGAACACTTGGCTTATATTGACTATACTAGTAGTAGTAGTAAATCCAAAATTTTAAATCTGGTTTTGTCTCCGTGAACAAGGGTGGCCGGATTCACCTCACACTCGCAGCAACTGCCCTTACTCCCTCCTTCCACTTCACCCGATTCAATGCATCCTCCATCCTCAAACCAACCCTCCTACTCACCACCTCCACTTGCTTCTTCCAAGTCTTCTTTGGACGTGCCCTCCCCCAAACCTCCCACCTCGAACTCAAAAGCCCTTCTTAAAACATGCCCGTCATCCTTCCTCAGCATGTGCCCATACCAACGTACACTATTCGCCTTCGCCAACTGGTCCACCGCTTCTTCCAAACCCAACATCTGCATCATGTCCTCAGTCTTCATCCTATCCATACACGTACAAATATGGCAGGGTATCTTACCCATCCTCAAAATTTCTGCCTATGCAATAATTTTTAGTGATATGATTCACAAATGTGACCCCACACAGAGCAGGATTTAGTTTCTTTATGTGAAAATGGCAACTGGACACAAGGTCATTTTGTTGTCACTTAACCTGTACGTGACCAAGAATCTCACTTGAATAATGTCAAATTAATGTTATGCATACAAACACAGCATTCACACACACCAAAAAAAAACTAAGCCTCTGTATTTTTGTCATCTGATGCAATGCATGATGACATTTTCATGATAATTGACAAAACTGATATCTTGCTTTTTATAAATCGGGTTAATCCACAGAGAAGGTCAAAAATATTTCACCACTAGTGTTATTGCCTAAGCTTGATTTTCCTGAATTGCAAAACTGTTCTCTACCAACAACCTTTTGCCCTAATATTGATTACTTTTCCTGGTTTGTAAATAAATCATCAACAATCATTACACAATATAAACGCAATTATTGTGAAAGCTAGAATAGTTCAAGGACTGACTTTTGACCAAGTTGAAACGTTACAATCAATGTACCTATTTCACATTTTTACTACAGTTACATACCTTGATTTCTCTCAAGCTCTCAATGAATTTCATATGTTTGCTAATCATAAGCTGTAACTGTTGCCTGGGGTCTGGTGTCTTCTTGGGTTGCGGTGTGCTTGCACCACCTGATGTACTACCGGACTCTGATGGGGTTAACTCAATGTCTATTTCAACATCCTATATTGGTAAACAAACAGATGAAAGAAGATATTACCACATAGTAAATCACACATTCTCTAGTCACTAAAATGTGCACAACCTATATTACACACCCCAAAGGGCAGGGTACTTTAGTCCTAGTGTGTTACAATTAATAACCTCTGTCACATATTCTAAAGACTTAGCATATCAACTTGGTATGGAGATGACTGCTTTCACTTGCCTTATGCCTGCAGGGATGACATGTTTGAAAACAGCATAAGTACTCTCATATTGGAACAATGATTGCTTTGTCACCTCAGAAACCAGATGAGGGTACACACAATAAAGGGAAAGGACAATGATTCCCAGTGGTTTCTCAGCGCTTAATTCCGTCACAGAGACGTAGCTTATTTTCTCTTGTTCCTTGCTATGTCGTAAGGTAAACAATTTATGATATAACACTCACAACATATGATTTTGCATGAATTATGCATATACCTATAATGCATGGCACTGAGAAGGCAGTGCTGAAAGGACTCTCTTTCACTACAAAGTGAACTGTATTTGCTGAATGATGCAGAATGACATGAGGCTAAGATAGTCCATATCTAGTGAGTAGGGAAACATGGAAAATCAGTACTACCAAAATGGAACTGTCAGAGCCCTGACCAGATCCAATACCATACTATTGAGTACATCCCATGTACCCAAAATAGTTTGGATTTCTCTTCATGTTGAGTTACAAAATTTGGTTTAAAAAAAACAAAACTTCAAGAAAACTGCTTACATATGCAAGACTTTGTCAGTTGGAGTTTCCCAGCGGGCAATCAACATTAGAACGTTGAGTTTTCAGAAAATTATGTCGGAAATTCAAATTGATTCAACATCATTCTTAGACGTTGATTCAATTTGCATTTTCAGCGTACATTTCTAATTAATCTCGACCGGTTTCTGACGTGCCAGCATCGCTTCAACATCCAAATAAACAACTACGCTCGCTGGGTTCTTGCAAAGATAATGCATGACATAAGCAAAAGATTACCTCTTCTTTATGTGTATCAATGGATTCTACATCCATCGGTTCATCTTTGATGTTGGCTGCCAGAGCAAATGCTGTCTTGTCTTGGCTGTCAGCTAGGTTGATGACATGAGTAATGGGTGGTAATGGGGCAGAGTTAGCACTGCTGATGGATAAACCATTCACACTCACTGCCATGATCAGCTGTACACAATACAAGATTAGAGTTACGCATACAAAGAAAACTGGAACCCATTTTCAAACATAAGTGACCCACTTTTACAAATCCAGGAACAAGTTGCAGTGACAAACACCCCTTTTGGCAATAAAGGTTGTTGTGAATACCGGTTAATCACATAAGAAATCAATCAGTTTTTAAGACCTTATTTGTTATGCCTCGCTCTTTAAATTCACCCAACCAAAGCGGGCAGACAACTGTCTACATAAAGCACATGCCAATGTTAACATTCCAGTCTTTTGTTGACTTCAAGTAAAGAATACCTCCAGAGATGCAAAAGCATGTGGGATACAGTATTTTTGTCAGACATAAAATCCATCACTTGGCTAGTGGGATTAGTCTACATAAAGGCAACTAAAGTCACACTTGCTTTTATTGTTAAAGATGAATGAACTGGGGATTTGGATATTTCTGACTGGCTCTGATTCAAATGAGGAATAAGTCACTGCGACTAGTTCCTGGGTTTGCAATGGTGGGTCACATATTCGGAATTTACAATTACAGACAAGAGAAACTATGCAATCAATTGTGCAGCTCCTGTCAATCAAAATGGCATGGGTGATGATTGGTGTGCATGCCTGCTTTGGGCAGGGCAACATTGATAAAAAAATTGATTTTAAAATGTTAAAGTGTTCTACTTTGTGGTCTTGCAACTCACGGACAAAGCAATTCACATAATAACATTGTTATTACTGAACTAAATACCACAATAATCGGCCATGTATCTCTTGGATGAAAAGACACTAATGTTTCCATCTTACCTCAATACATTGCTTAACCCAATAGTGTGTGCCCATAGCTTCCCAGTTTTGTGACGCAGTGATGTAGAGAAGTCTGTCAAAGAGACGTTTCCTGATACTGCCATTGAAAACCTACAGGGAAAGATATGGGGAACTTGCAACTAGTAATCAGTGTAGATAAATGATTTTTTAACTACTTAATTTCCCACGTATACAAAAATTAATTATTTCCCTTGAGCTAGGCAGTGCAAGCAAGTTTTAGGAAAACCCTTAAACCCTTGGGTCAGATTCAAACCGATGTCCTCCATATTACTAGCAGGGTGCTTGAACCAAGCACGGTTGGTAGAAGAGTGGCAATTTATACCATAGGTATTAAGTCCAAAAAGTGATGTAAATACCTATAGATTCAATCTCCTACCAACCCCGCTAGTTAGCTCAATTGGTTATAGCACTGTGCTAGTAATACACAGATTGTCGGTTCAAGCTCACATTACCCAACACATGCATGCACTGGCCAGTGCCTGGGAAAGATCAAAAATAATTCAACCTTTCCACATGTTAACATTCATTTCTCTTCACATAGTTCAAAAGGATGTATTATTAATTCAGGTCAAATACCTATAGAGTTCACTTTGTATTTTAGATGTGTACATACCTCCAGAAATTTTTGTCTGATTTGTGGCTGACTACACCTAAGTCCTGCCAAGAAAGCTGGCTCTAGCTTGGATGTCAGTTCACTGCCACTCAGCGAATCATCTCTGAAAAAAAAAAACACAAAACAGAAGGGGGAATTCTTATTTTATTCCACATAATCACCCGACTTCATTATTTTTAATAAACTTGTTTATTTTTTTTATTAAGACTGCCTACTCTGCATTAATTCCAAATTCAAATCTTCATCATCAATATGATTTTGTTTTGCTTTTAGGCTAAATGGGAAACATGGTGAGTTAAAGTATTATCCAAATAATTTTCTTTCCCAATATTTTGCCATTTTTGATGTTTCAAATAAAAAATACATCGGTCCTCGGACCGCATGTGTCGCCTGCCGTCACGGTTTGTAATGATAGGTCTCATTTGACCTTTGACCTTGGCATGTTACTTTTGACGTTAGCATGTGACCTTTGACCTTGGCATGTGACCTTTGACCTCATTAACAAATGAGGGACCCAATGTTGCACAGGTCTATGATTCAAGTTTGGTTCCAATTGAACTTCAACTTTTCAATTTAGGTCAATTTTACATTTTCATGACCTCACAAGACCTTTGACGTTGGTATGTGACCTTTGACGTTGGTATGTGACCTTTGACCTCATCAGCAATGCGGGATCCCATGTTGCATCTATGACTGAAGTTTGGTTCAAATCCATCAAGTAAGTATCCCGATATTACAAGCAAATGTTAACCCTTTTTCACAACAACAACAACAGACATCAACAACAGACTACAGTGGACAAAGTGATCCCTATGTGTCTTCCTGCTATGCCTTAGGGCAGGCGACACAAAAACAAATTCTTCCAAAAATGAACCATAACAAACAAGCAAACAGAAAAGTGAACAAATGAACACAGCCATTAGACGACACAGGTTTTACATGAAAATCCAGCTGACATGTACTTACCTGTAAACCCAGTTGACAAGCTCCAGGAACTGTGCATTGAGATCAGATTCATCTGGGAAACGCTTCTCAACATACTGCATTAACTTGACAAGTAACACCGACTTCTCTCTTGGTGATGGTGACTGGTTCATCATGATGGGAGTCTAACAAAGAAACAACATGTTAATGCGTCCTTTATACTAAAACTCAAAATTGTACATGAAATAGTTAAAGTGATTCACCCAAAAGAGTTAAGATATTTGAAATTTGCAAAATAGCTGAAAAGTGAAGAATAAATCTGTAGAATTCCCATAAGTATTTTTTTCCAACTGACAAATTGAGAGAAAAGAGTGAAAACAGTAATATTCAAAGATATGAACCTCCATTCAATAGTAAGTGTTATAGTAAATGTCCGTATGCCCTTCCCCCTGGCCCCGCCACTGCACTTGTCACCAAAGCAGATGGGCAAGCTGAATTTTTCTATCTCAATGAAGAAATGTCACTTTTAGAGAGCATTGTATAAAGTATAACTAATTTATGAATGTTATACAAATATTCATTCAACTGACCATTAGTATTTTCCTCAGATTTATTGAGTAAACAAAGTCCTTACCTTAGCCTTGACCCATTCTTCTACCATTTTGACTATAGTTTTGAGCACCTTTGCATCTGGAGATTTCTCTATCAGGGATGTCAGGATCACTTGGATGAAATTGCGGCGCATGTCGGTACTCATTACGCCGATACGATTCTTGACTAAGTTCTAGACTTATCACAAGGAGCTCAGAAGCCACTGCGCATAAAAATAGTGTTTTAACTTGTTAAATAATTACATTTTGAGAGGTTTGTTTGCAACTTGACTTTGGTTACCCGATTCTACTTATCCCCATGCAGGAGTAAAAAAAATCACCGTTTAGCTAGTGTCGCCTGATGGTAGATCCCAAAAACGGTCACCCAAACTAACAATTTAGGTCATCTTACAAACCTGACCTCAGATAACCTGTGACATGGAATGGACCTTTGACTTGGAAGGTGACTTTGACCTCAAGAACATATGCAGATTCCTATATTACATAATGACCCAATTTTATCATCATGCTTTGGATCCGATATTTTCCCCATACTGGATCGTACAAACATAATACTGGTTGCAATAGGACTTGAATTTTCAAATGGCACCCAAACCTGGCCGTAACTTTAACATCCAAACAGACAGGCTGGCAGGCCGGCATCCAGACAAAAATGGCTTGACTTTAAGTGTCCAATGAAACATTGTTCAGTTGACATCATAAAACCATCAATGAAATTATAACTATAACATATCATATTTTTTTTTTGGGGCATTTGCTTAATATATATACCACATTGCTTGTTATGAAGTTTTATCTTTCCAATGATATACAAATGTACAATCTTCATTAAATCATAAATGCAATCGTTAATGGCTGCACAAATGTTGCCTAACTCACATGTGCTAGACTCAGATGACGATGGGGACAGATGTTCTCTGGCCATCTTCTGAAGCGCCCTCATAAATACTGAAATCAGTCGGTCCAATATAAGCAATGTGTTGGTGCATGCGCCTTCAAATCATCAATGTACCAACAAGCTGGATGTTGGTGTGCAATAGTTGACTTTCAAATAAATCATGCAAGCATAGTCACATACCAATGATTCATGTGACAAAATTTCTTTTAGAAGATCAATCTGGTCCATTAGGTTTCCAAGTTTGTTGAAATCACACAATATGCTGTATCAGTGATTTCTTTTTCCTCAAAAAGGGACAGTGGCATGCAAGTCCTGAAAAAAAGCGTTTGGCTGGATTTGTACTGGCAACTTTCTGCATACTAGATCTAGTACTGATAGAAGCAACAGACAGCGTTTGATCTAGAATCACTGAAAATTATTCATAAACAACATTATGTTTAATCATCTAACTGAAGCTGATTTCCTGTTCCATGTTGATGAAACATTGCATTTTCCTTCTGAGAAGTGAAAATGCCCAAAATACATTTAGCACCCCTAAAAAGAAGAATGGACTCGACCAGTGACCCCAGGTAACACCTGTCGACCTCCCTTCTTCCCCAATTCCGATTTGGCCCATAGCCCACACGGACGCACAAATCCCAGATCATGCTGTGGGGCGGGGCTGGAGCGGGAAGTAACATGAGAAGGAAATCAGGCTTCAGTTAGATGATTTATAAAAAAATTAATGGCCGTATTCCAAAAAAAGGTGTTTAGCGCAATTTTAAGCTAAACGAACGTTAAATGTGAGATAAACATATGGCCTTAAGTAAACGCCAACTTCCAGAAAGGAGTTAAGCTAAACGCAATTTTAAATTCGCCAAAAGCATCGAAATTTAAACTAGGTACGGGGCTAGTTTAGAAGTTTTAGTATGTTATTCCAAGTGACGGTTCATTGCACCATCCAATTGACAACAGCACTGGGGCCACATCATTCCACTCCAACACTTGGTGTAACCACTTTTTTAAACGCTAAGGAAGCCATAATACACTTTGTCGCCTCAACCATTAAAACAAATACGGCTTTTATACACTCAAGTTAGCGTCTTTAAATTACGACGGACGATGTTACTCCTGTTTAAAGCTTCTGTTTAAGTAAGCAAATGTAAAAACATTTAAACGCGTTTTGCTTAAACGCAATTTTAAATTACGGCGATTTTAAGCTAAAATAGGGTTTAGCTAAACATGTTTCTGGATACGGCCCAATGTGTTTTTGAATAAAGCCTTACACTGAACTGATTTCCTGTACACCAATGTTGTTGACGAAACATATGCATTAACCACCGTGAATTGAATATTTTTCATCAACACCAGACTAGCCACACTCCGTCGGAGGTGGAGCATGATATTCAGAGAGAGGCGGATAGTATGGCAGTCAAAGGCTGATGAATCAAAAACGCCACAGAGCACAAAACACATATGGAATCTAGATTCCAAAAAAGTCAGGAAGGCCCTACCACCTGGACAGTGGAGTACACCAGGGAGTGAGAAGTAACAGGACCTCCAGACTTTATAAGTGTTTAATGACCTAGCCAAAGTTTCTTGGAGGAGAGCCAGAGCCGAGAATCACGCAGAAAAAAAAACCAAGCCTAAGGTATAGGCGAAAGGAAGAAACTCTGAAAGGAGACTGGAATGGGACGTAGGCCCTAGAAAAAGGCCAGAAGCACTCCGCGGCAAAGGGCAGATCCACAAAAACCAAGGAGCGGGCCCCTAGAGAGGGGGGGACCGACCAGAACACCACAGGCCATGAACCCAACGGGGAGAGGAATACGGGGGAGATAAAAGGTTGAGAGAATGTGAATGAAGGCAGAGATAAGTCCAACCCTGACCGAAGAAGAACTCAGGAGAAGATAATTCTCCGGAGCTAATTTCGCCGGGGGCAAGGGGACACGAAAGGAGTTAATAAAGGCGAGGCAACTAGAGCGACGCCGCAACCAAGGAAAATTGGGGGAACGCCAAGACACTCGCCGACAAAACTAAGATCCAAGAGCGGAGCTAGCTTTCGGGTCAGGAAACAGACGCCTTAAAGGAGTCAAGGGAACGAGCCCAATCACGAAGGAAGAACCAAACAACCTTAACTGTGGGAGGCTGAGCTGAGACAACCGAAAGATCCAAACAAACGGACGTCGGAGGACAGCTAACAAAAAGCCTCAAAATAAGCGAAAAATCCCACTTCAGGCTGTCGCAGCCAGGGAGGGACGATACAGGCCTCGACTCGGAAGGAGACAGGAACCACCGAGGAAGTAACGAGGAACATGACATCCGCAATAACGGGAGCGCGGCACAGCAACCGGGACAAACCGAAGGCAGTAAATGCTAAGATTAATAATAAAACTAGAACTCCCTCAGATCGGGCCAGAGTCAAACCTGGCCCAAAAAGTTAGACAAAGGGGTAAAAAACCAACGAGAAGTCTACCAGAGGAGAACCCAGAGTTAGCTCTGCACAGAAAACACGAGTCGAGCCCCGAGAGGCGACCCGGGTCGAGAGCTCACTAACGCTCGGGGAAACCCGAAGCAGAATGCCAAACCAAGTGGTGACTGTCAGAGAGAGCAGGGGACAAAGTCGTAGAAGGACAGAAGCAACCTAACAAGGGGAACTTCTGGACCAAACAACAAAAACGGTATCGAGGAGGAAAACAAGAAGCACTTAGCCAAATCCCACGGCTACGGGCAGAAGGATGCCACCAAGGAGGCCCGTTGGGACAGCACAGCGGCTTCGACCCAAACTCTCCCGAGGAGGAAGAAATGTGAAGAGAGCCACCGGAGAGGTGCTACCTGAATGGGCGAGATACCGAATAAGGATCACCAACGCTCGAGAAAAAAGGGAGTAATCAAATCGACAACCAAACTCGAGCCGTCAGACAGGCGAAAAGAATAGACTCACAACGGGGTTTACGCCCCAGAGGGACATTCCCGCCCGGGAGCAAGGAGTTCCAACCGACTAAAAGATCCAAGTCACAGACTCCAAAGAGGGGATAAAAATCCCAGCGGAAGTAGGGCAGACCACCATGTCAGGAGCTCCCAGGTCGTAAAAGACAGGAGCCAGAGCAACAGAACGTGACCCCAGGACCCCGAGGGTACTAAGGGGAAAGCACACCATCCAGTCGCACACGGCGGGAAGACAGACCAAGCCAACTGCCAGGAACAACTGAGAAAGCTGCCAGTGAGGGCGAGTTCGGAGAAACCACCAAACAAAGGAGTCCCCGGCGCGGGGAATCCCTCTAGGCAGCCACAGTTGAGACAGACGGCGTGGCAAAGAAAAACCCGCAAGTGAAGAGATAGAACAACGGAAGCCTGAAAATCGCTGGGGGAGGGGGGAAACCCCCTAAGACAGACCCCGACGAATCGGGGGCACCCCCCGGGCTGAAGCCTGGGAACCGCGTTAGGCCCAGACGAGCCCCAACGATAGGCCGGAACAAGGTCCCGACGCTAAGCCCGTATATGACGAGACCCAAAGAGGGGCATCGCCGAGCCGACCCAAAAACCGGTCAGGTCCCACCGAGGGAGACAGCGGGACCAGGGTAGTCAGATGGGTAGCCAAAGAGGAATGTGCGAGAACTGTCAAGCCAGCCCCTAACTCCGAACAAACGGGAGAGGAAGGGATCCACGGTCAGACACCGACACAAACAGTAGGCGGTCAAGAGTCCAGGCGAAGTCGGGGGGGAAAGATCAAGGGCTCGGAGTAGTTAGGCCTGGGAGCGCGGGTAAGGTTAGGCAGCAGGAGCCAAACCACAAGCGCACAGGCGAACAAGGAGCCCAGAGGGGACGAGGGCATCCACCAGGGCGGGAGCCAAGCCCCAATGGGGGAACCCGATCATAGGTCAAGACTGAATAACCAAAGCCCTGGGTTGAGGACGGGGCAAGATCAGGCTAGGCCCCGAGGGCACCAGCCGGCATGTCGGCCGATGTCTCGCGCCGCACAGAGTGAGGACAGAGGGCAAGGAAGAAAAGCAAGGCGCAATTGATAAGGTTCCCCATAAGGGGTGTAAGGCCAGGGAGAAGGACATAGAGGCCCCTACCCCAGCCTGAGCCGGCCCAGTGAAAAGCCCCTGGAGGGGGCCAACGGAAGACCAGCATAGGCATAGGGCCTCATAAACCCGAAGGGGGCCAAGGTTATACACCAAGCAGCGGGGCATTACCCTAGGCCAGGCCGACAGCAGCGGCCCAGACAAGCTGCGTGAGAAGAACCAAGGCCAGCTACCCCGTGGGGAGACGAAGGGTCTAAGTCGAGACGCAAAGTAAAACGATTTTGAGGAGCCCAAGGCCTGGCCAAAAGCGACGTCAAACAAAGACCGCAAGGCTATAGGCAAACGACTCCGGGAAGCCAGGGGCTACAGACCAAAGACCAGTATCAAGCCAATGGCTAGAACAGTGGTCAGACCCCATGGGGGAACAGAGACTACCGCCAGACGGCAACTGTCCCTACGCCCGACTCGGAAGCGCGCTAGGCCACGCTGATCCCCAGGAGGGCGTGTGAAGCGCCTCATAGATAGAGGTCCAAGCTACCGAGGGAGACAGCGGACCAGGCTAGGTGCAAGTTAGCCAACAGCCAGAGGCCTAGAGCCAGGACAGCTAAGGCCTAAATGGCCTAGTGCCTAACTGACAGAGACCAGAGGCCTCAAGTCCACGATGGTGCACACGGAGCGGGCCCGGACAGCACCACGAAGGAGGCTGCTACCGGGCAAGCAACAGTCAGCCGCCAACGAACTGGGAAGTCGACGGGAAGCTGCGGCGGACCCAGAGTGAAAGCCCATGGGGCCGGGAAGCGAGTGCATAAAGGCTACGGTCTGCATCTCGACGAAGCTGAAAAGATATAGCACGGCAGGATGCGCCCCATGCCCAGGCCGAGGCGGGTAGGCCCACCCACAGGCAGGGCAGGAGCACCCACGTAGGGGACCCTGCATGCCGAAGATAGAGCAACGTCAGAGAACGGACGCGGTAACCGGGACTACACAAGGCTGAGAGGCCTCCCACCCCAAGCAAGGCGACATGCCAGCCCGGGGTGAAGCCACTGAAGCCAGGCCGCCCCGTAGGGGGAGCCCCGCCAAAGAACAGACTTGAGTAGACCCAGAAGAACCACCGAGACCTACAACATCCCTGAAGGGATGCCAGAGAGCCAAAGCGGCGCGACATCACACAAGGGGAGACAGGTCGCGGCGCCGAGAGTTGAAGTCAAACACCAGGGAAGGTGGACAAACAACCACCCGAGCAACAGCCCCCCGAAAAGAGGAGACCAGAGGAGTGGTAGCCCGGAAAATCCACGCCAACAAAGGAGGGGAGAAACGGAAACCCGGAAATCAACGCCGATGTCGGCGGATAAACGGGCCCCTGCCGCGTAACCCACGGGGAGGAGACGCGGCCATAAAGGATTGAATGGTATCCCATCAACCCAAGCCAATCACCCCCGAGAGGTGAGACGCGTAAAAGGGAGTAGTACTCCACGCCCGAAGGCGAGGAGAACGAGAACGAGAAAAACCCCTAAAGTCCCGGAGCCACGAGCTTATACAACACGCAGAGAGAGAATTAGCGACAGAGGCTAAGCCACGGGCACGCAGCGCGCCTGAAAGGGCATGATGCAGACTGCACCGAGTCCCCCGTGGAGGTAAGCCCAAGAAGGCTACACCAACGAGGGGGGCGCCGAGAACGGAAAAACCCACTGGGTGCACCGTAACGGCGGAACCGTCGTAGCGGGAACAAGCGCTGGCCGAACCGCACCAGTAACGCACACGGGAAACCCAGCGTGAGCGGGGGGGACCAACCTGGCGAACGCGCTGCGCGCCCCACCTTGCCCGTGAAGGCCTGGTAGAGCACGCAGCAAGAGCCAGATTACCCGCGGGGGGCTAGCAGGCTAGCAAGATGCCGGGGTATGCCGAAGCCGCTGGACCGTAGCGGGAACCAGTGCGGGCCGAACCGCCCAACCAGTAACCGCACACGGAACCCGCGTGAGCGGGGGTCAACCTAGCGAAGCCTGCGCGTCCCCACTAGCCGTGAAGGCCGGCTGAAAGAACGAAGACACAAGACAGATTAACCCCGCGGGGCTAGCAGTGCTAGCCATGGCGGGGCTGTTGTGACAGTAACGGCTGAACCGCGCGGGACTAGCGCGGGAACCGCACCAGTAACCGCCCACGGTACCCCGCGTGAGCGGGGGCCACCCTAGCGAGCCGCGCGCGCCTCTCCTTAGCCCGGAAGGGCTGGTGATGAAGCATGCAGCAGAGCCAGATTGATTACCGCGTGACTAGCGAGGTAGCCATGCGGGGAAGGGGCAGCAGTGACATAAACGAAACCCGCGGCGCCCAATAGCGGGGCGCCGAGGGGACCAACATCAGGGGCTGAGAATCAAGCCAAGAGAGAGGAACCACGGCAGCGCGGTTGAAGAGTCCGAGGACCCCAAAACAAGAGCGCCGGGTGTCGATCTGGTGATGGATCGGCCCGAGAAACCCAGGCGTCACCATCGCCAACTCACCACTACCGGACGGACTGCAGCCGCCCAATCCCCTAGGGAAAGGGCAGAGCAGACCATTCTAGCCTGGCACCGTAAAAGCAACGAGGCTAAATAAGGCGCGGCCAGCGCGGCAGAGTTGGGTAGTCAGCAAGGCCCCCCCGAGGAGGCGGCCGACCAGCATGCTCTGTCATACCGGGATGTCGCAGCCGCCAAAAATACCGCAGGGAAAAAGACAGAGCAGACCGCGCTAGCCTGCACCGAGAAGCCCATAGGGCTAGACCAGGCGAGGCCATAGGAAAGGGTAGCGTGGTAGACGGCGGAACTCCCGAGAGAGAAAAGCCCTACTAACACGCATGAAGTAAGCGAAGCTACAAACACATTAGGTGCCCCCAAATCAACGGGGCCGCCTTGGAAGAACCTAGGGACACCGGAGCCCGCATACCACCCCCCCCTTTTTACTAAGCGAAAAGCATAGACAGGGAAACAGGTTTCAATGGCGAACCAATGAAAACTGAGAGGCCACCGCAAAAGGAACGAGCACCAAACGGAGTAACAGCGGGGAAGCAAGGAACCCGTAAGAAAGCACGGAGAAGAGGGTCGCGGGGCGGCGCGGGGTGAAGCGAGACAGATGGGCGCGCGTGTCGGAACGAAACAAACAAAGAAAAACAAAGCGTGCCGCGGTAAAACCCTGCCCGCCAATGCGAGACAAAGATACCGACGCGGTAACAAAGTCACACACGGTAAAAATTTTCCAAAGTCATTTTTCCCATATTTTTATTAGAAGACAACAGCATAAGAATAATAATAGACACACTCACCCAATAGAACTGTTTTTATTGATGTATGTACACTACAAGAAAACAAACAGGCTCACAAGAAGCAAGGCCTCCAAAGCACGCGACACGTGCGGCAATGGCTGCCTTGTTTACCTATTTACCGCTACACCAGATCACATGCCCGCACCGGCGGCAAAAAAGGATACCTAATAACAGCTCTCCGACGGGTTGTAAAAGTCGCCGTTATTCCGTCCAAATAGAGCCTTATAAATCCAGTATATAATTGCCATAATATATCCAATAGTATTGGTATCGTAGTAGGAGTAAAGAGAGTTCCGTAGTTGGAGGGACAACATTCCAGTATCAAATATCTCCCCCAGATATTTGGGCGTCTATCACAGAGCGCGATGTACAAGCGTTTATTCCGTTTTGTAGGGCTGCCAAAACGGAATGGAGGAAGAGGGATGGTCGACAGGGTTTGACCTGGGGTCACTGGTTCGAGAGTCCATTCTCTTTTTTAGGGGTGCTAAAAGGGTATTTTGGGGGCATTCACTTCTCAGAATGAAAATCATATGTTTCATCAACATTGGTGTAAAGTAATCAGATTCCGTGTAATGCTTAAACTAATGTATTTGCATTTAATAATTCTCATTCTGATGTAATCCACAAGGATGTGATTAACACTTTAGACCTAAGACTTATAGATTAAAGCTATTCATCTGCTACTCATGCAACCCCCCCAACCGTGGTTTAGTGGTAGACGTCTAGATTCTCTAACAATACCAATAGGAAAAGAGCCTTACAAAACACAATCATAGTGGGTTGGAAGTTGTGTAATGTTTCTACAGTGATACATGTAACATGAGGCTGATGTATAAAAGGCACATAGCCATTCCATTGAAAAGTTTCTATTTATAGTCTAATCTTTGTTACTACACTACTCCCATCATGTTTCTTCATGGAAATAAAATTCAGTACTTTTTAATCATATCTACAACAAAAGTTTATTAACATGAGGGATTATTAATAATAAAGCTCTATGACAGGTGTAACTATAAGCACTACTTTTCATAAGCTGTTAGTCCTTCATAGATAACTTTGCTACACTAGCATACAGACATTCCGTTCCTCATCTTGGAATAAAGCACATTTAAGTACCTGCAAACAAACAGACAAATAACAAAAACGCCATGACAAACTGCATGACTGGTTGAGTTAAGTGTAGCATTGTGCCTTGTTGTGATTTTTGGGATTTAATGCTAGCAACTTAACCTGATATGTGTCCTGACCAAAAGTTTTTCAAAACTACTATTGCCATTTTAATGATTTTTGTGACCTCAAACTTTGGATTGTATATTTCTTTGTACTTGTGTTTACTAGTTATCCTGCAATAATCTACTTCCAATTTTACTGATTCTGAATTCATTTTCCCATTTAATGACATTTACTTCACTGCCTGACGTCCACTGTTTGTAACTTCTGTCAAAAACAGACAGTAACTCACAATCTGAATTTTCTTACAGAGTAATCTGCTATTAAGGTTTGGACATAGCATACTAGGGTGGATGAAAAAATTTGCTTTTGGGTTTTTTTTTTTTCTTCTCGTCGGAATCCGCTAGCGTTTGGTGGTGATCTTGAACTCCTGGGAATTTTGTCCCTTGGTAATTCTATTGTAAAAGCATCAGTAAGATCGGAGCATGTTTCACACCCAGGCAGTATAATCTCTTTCATTTCCCTATACTGCCTGTACAACTGTACTTTTGACCATGTTTTAATGTAGATTTCCTACACCAAATCCTAAATATCTGATGAACATAATGAGATGCAAGATGATGTAGTGAGGTAACTTTGAAGAAAGTGTTTACAATTTTGCTTCGTAATTAAATCCTTTTCAGGGTGTGTTAGGGGTAGGGGTTGTGGGTTGTATAATATCGAAACTATAGACTAAAAAGAAACCACTTTATGGTTTTATATAGTAGCTAAGGGTCCACCTGTGTGAAAAACATTTCATTTTGGATCCCTGCATGACCAAAATTTACTCAATGTTGATTCGTTGACAAATTCTAGTGAAAATCACCTGAATTTTAAGGCTTTAAATATGTACTTCTCCGTCTTATATTGTAAAATATGAAAAATACGCAATTCTGGATGTTTGGTTAGTTCCATTCTTGCATATCCTTCCTTTTGCATTGGAATAATGTTTTAGAAAATCATCGAAAAAATCCAAGTTTATACCAAGAAATCATGTTTCTTACTAGAAAGCTATTTTAAGGTGGTAGGGTACCAATCAATCGCCATTCTCTATATTGGTAGTGGATCAGATTGGGTCTTTTTGCATTAATTTGTTGCTCATAATGATCTTACACCATGTTAAAGACTATCGAGGGTAACTACTTTTTAAGCAAGGTGAAATGCAATATATCACAAAATGAGAGGCAAAGCATCAAAAATGTGTTTTGTACAGGAGGTTTAGGGAAACGAGTGGTTATCTACTGCCTGGGTGAACCATACTTCGATATTACTGATACTTCAGGTTTATAATAGCATATACCCAAGGAAAATTCTCCAGGAGTTCCAAGTGGATCTGAGAAAAAAAGCATTTTTCGTCCCACCCTAATACATACATACATTGGTCAAGAGAACCAAAGGTTTCGAATCTCAACTTCTTGTAAGTTACAGGGGATGTTAGTTTTAATCTATGTAGAGTACACTTACTTGCTTCTGTTGGGAATATGCTCATGAGTTTCACCAGTAAAGCATGTACAGAGCGTATGACCTTGGAATTCGGGCAGGTCATACAAGCAGCTATGCCACGTTGAAGAGGCTTGAAACTTGACAAGATGGTTTGCTTATTCTGTGAAGAGTACACATTGTAAGCAATCAAAATCATGACATTTTATCTTATTACACCTCACAAATATTCATAAACTAAGCATGGTAAATCATTGGCTGATTCCTTTTACAAGTACTATTTTCCTACAACTGCATCCCCATTGTCACAGTGAGGTGTAATGCTACAAATACCACATGGTTTATATCAGGGAAATAGGCACACTATTTTTCCTCAGGCCCATTACCCCTAACCCTTCAGGTTCAAGATGAAAAACCCAAAGCCAGTGACCTCAGGAAAATAGTTACACTATCTCCCCTCTAACCATGTAGTGCTTGTTTAAATTTGGCACAATAAGTCTAGCTGGAATAGCTACCTACCGTAGTGTCATGTCATAAATACTACAAGCATGGCTCTTCCAAACTACCAAAATCAAAATCAGAGATAGTCCACTAATAAATAGCACCAACTCTTACTTTGAGGTGCTATTACAATTTTGTTAGCAAGGACTTGCAGAAAAATAATCCAACAATAAGTACAACCCAAGAGCTCTTTAAGATCTGTCTTAATTTTTAGTTTTTTCAAATTGGGGAACTCCTGATTTTCTCTATTGGGAACTATGCAACAATAATAAATAATAGCATATGCCGTCAAAGTAACTAGTAATGATTCTGGCAAGTATTCCTTTAAGCACCATATATCGTGACTGCCAAATTGGGTGGCAGATTTGCTGCCTGAATGGATGATATTGGCATGAGTCGCACAGTACGTTGTCAAATTTAGTGTAGATAACCTTGTGACGTGCACATTGTTGTTTGTAGAAATTATTCCAACACTGTTTTTATAATCTCTAACTTGAAGGCCTGATTTCCTTTCCAATGTTGACTGAAAAACCATGCATTTTCTTCTGAGAAGGAAATGCCCCAAAATACCATTTTAGCACCCCTAAAAGAGAGAATGGACTCGATCCAGTGAACCCCAGGTCACACCACTGTTGACCATCACTCTTCCCCAAAGCCGTTTTGGCCATAGCCCACCGGAAGCACACACTACCAATCATGCTGTGGGGCGGGCCTCCTGGAAGCGGAAGGGGGAGTCAACATTGAAGGAAATCAGGCTTCGTTAGATGATTTATAAAAACAATGTGTGTTTGAATAAATCATTACACTGAAACTGATTCCTTTACACCCCAATGTTGACTGAAACATATGACATTACACCCCGTTAATGAAAGTTTCAATCAACACCAGACTGGCTACTCAGTCGGAGGTTGAGAGCATGGATACTCAGAGAGAGGCGATAGGATGCAGAAGTTCAAAGGCTGAATCAAAAACGCCAGAGCACAAACAAAACATGGAACTAGATTCCAAAAGTCGGAAGAGCCATAAACTCAACATAGACAGTGGAGAGTACACCAAGGGTGAGTAACAGGGCCTCAGACTTTATAATGTGTTTAAAGACCTAGCCAAAGTTTTTTTGAGAAGAGCCACGAGCCGAGAATCCCGCAAAGAAAAACCAAGCCTAAGGAATAGGCGCAAGGAAGAACTCTGAAGGGGACTGGGGAGTGGACGTCGGCCTGGACAAAGGCCAGAAGCACTCCCGGCAGAGGCAGAGAACCTGGCTTCACAGCCTTGCAAACTGAGGATCCGAGAGGGGACCAGAGAAGCAAGCGCAAGAGGACCCGCGTAAAAGCGCGGGGAAAAGAAAGACTAACCCAAAAAAAAAAACAGAAGGGAGCGGGCACCCAAGAGAGTGGGTTCGTCAGAATACCACAGATGAACCCAAGGGGGAGAGGCCCGGTGGAGATAAAGTTGAGAGAATGAAGGAAAGGCTAAAGCCCAGCCCCGCGAAGGGTGGAGAGTAAGTGTTGGAGACCCTGACCCGGGGGAAGAAGAGAGAAGAAGATACAAGGAGAAGGAAAACTCCGAGCTAATCCAGCGGGAAGGGCAAGGGAACGAAAAGAGAAAAAAGAGAAAATAAAGGCGAGGACTAGAGCGACGCCGCAACCAAAGGCTAATTTTAGGGGCTTCTCAAGAGACCGCCGATAAACACAGATCCCCAAGAGGGAGCTAGCTTTCGGGTCATGAACAGACGCCTTACAGGGGTCAATGGAACGGGCCAACGTCACCGAAGGACGAACCAAACACACCTTAAACTGGGGGGAGGCTGAGTAGTCGACGAAAGATACGAACACAACGGGATGCTCGGAGGAGACAGCTAACAAGGCCTCAAGATAAGCGAAAAAGTCCCACCTCAGGGCGCACCGCCAGGAGAGGGAGGGACGGTTCAGGCCTCGATCGGAGGTAGGACGAACCCACGAGGAAAAGAACGAGGCAGACCTCCGGAAAAATCGGGGAGCCCGCGGCCGGCACCAGAACCGGGCAACCGAAGAGCAGAAGTTCAAAAGCTAGATGAACATTAAACTAGCACCTCCCCCAGATCGGGCCGCGTCAATTCTGGCCAACCAAAAGGTAGACAGAGTGGGTAAAACCAACGAGAAGTCTACCAGAGGGGAAACCCAGAGGTTAGCTCTGCAGAAGAAACAAGGTCGAGCCCCGAAAGGCGGACCCGGCCGAGAAGCTCACTAACTGCTCGGGAAGCCCGAGTAGAAGCCAAACCAGTGGCGACTGTCAGAAGAGAGCAGGTGACAAAACCGTAGAAGGACAGAATGATCCGAACATGAGGAACTTCTGGACCAAACGATGAATCGGTATCGAGGAGGCAACAAGAAGGCCACTTAGCCAAACACGGCTACGGGCAAAGGATGCCACCAAGAAGAGGCCCGTGGACAGCACAGGCTTCGACACAAAATCTCAAGGAGCAGAGAAGTGAAGAGAGCCACCTGAGAGGTGCTACCCGAAGGGCGAGATACGAATAAGGATCACCAACGGCTCGAGGAAAAAGAGAAGAGACATTCCGCCCCGGGAGCGAGAAGCTCCCAACCGATTTTAAAGTTCAGGTCACAGACTTAGAGGGGATAAAAATCCCCAGTCGGGACGTGGGCAGACCCACCATGTCAAGAGCTCCCAGGTCGAAAAGGGACAGGAACCAGAGCAACCGAAAGTGCCCCCAGGACCCCGAGTGTACTAAGGGGAAAGCACAAGAAAGCACAAGATCCAGTCGCACACGGAGGGAAGCCAAGACCAAGCCAAATGCCAGGAACAACTGAGATAGACGGCCAGTGAAGGCAAGCTCGGAGAACCCACCAAACAAGGGACTACCCCGTCGCGGGGAATCCCTCTAGGAAGCAAAGTTGAGACAGAATGCCTGGCAAGAAAACCCGCAAAGGAAAACCGCAAGTGAAGAGAGCGAACACCGGAAGCCTGAAAACGCTGGCAGAGGAGGGGGGAACCCCATAAGACAGAACCCGACGAATCGGGGGGGAGCACACCCCGGGCTTCAGGCCGGGACCGGCTAGGCCCGGACGGAGCCCCAACGCTAGGCCCGGACGAAGCCCCAAACGCTTAGGCCGGACAATGGCCCGCCGCTATAAGCCCGTACGACGAGCCCAAAGAGGGGCATCGTCGAGCCGAACCCAAAACCGTGTCCCAGGTCCCTCATAGAGAGACGGCGGACCAGGCTAGTCAGCCAGGAGCCAAAGGAATGTGCGAGAACTGTCAACGCCAGCCCCGAATACTGAAACAAAAGGGGGCGAAGGGATCCACGGTCAAGACACAGACCCAACGTAGGCGAGTCCCAGGCGAAGTTGAAAACACTAAAGGGGCTAGGAATTAGGCCTGGGAGCACGGGTGGTAAGGTAGGCAACGAAGCAAAAACCACCAGCTGCGCAGGACGAACGAGCCAAACACCACGCGAGCAGCAGGACGAACAGAGCCCAGAGGGGGCGAGGGCATTCACCTGGCGGTGGGAGCCACGCCCAAATGAGGGAACCGGAGCATCAGCGTCAAGACTTAATGACCAAAGCCCGAGACCGGCACGAGCAGGCTAGGCCCCGACGGCACCAGCCGGCATGTAGCCGACGACGGTCTCGCGCACGCACAGAAGTGAGGACAGAGAGCAAGGAAGAACAGCCAATGCGCCAATGCATCAGGTTCCCATACGGGTGGTAAGGCAAGGGAGAAGGACATAGAGCCCATACCACAGGCTGAAATCCGGCCAGTGAAGCCCCTGGAGGGGCAACGCTAGACCAGCATAGGCCTCATAAACCACGGAAGGGGGCCAAGGTAATACACCAAGCAGCAGGGCATCAGCCCTAGGCCAGGCCAGCCCGACAAGGCCCCAGCCAAGCTGCGTGGGAAGAACAAGGGCCCCGCTTACCCGAAATGGGATGGAGGGTCTAAGTCGAGACGCAAAGAGAGACGATTGAAAGCCCCAAGGCCCCTAGCCCAGGCCGAAGTCAAAGGACCGCAGGTATAGGCAACGCCCTCCCAAGGAAGTCAGGGGATAAAGACCCAAAGCCAGCATCAGCCAGGCTAGAAAAATGGTCTCGACCCCAAGGGGGGAACAGAGACTTAACCCCAGACGGCCACTGTCACTAGGCTCGAATCGGGGAAAGCGGCGATAGGCCCCGCGATCCCCCAGGAGGGGAGCAGCGAAGCTGCATCATAGCAAAGTCCAAGCTCCCCGAGGGATACAGTGGACCAGGCTAGGTAGCATTAAGCCTAACAGCCAGAGCCTAAGAGCCAGGACAGCCAAGGCCTAGATGGCCCAGCGCCTAACTGGGAGATACCCAGAGGCTCAAGTCCCCCGATGGGTGGGCACACACGGGACTGGCCCCGGACTAAAGCAAACCCCACGAAGGAGCTAGGCTAACGGGGCAGCAACTGTCAGCCGCCAGCGAAGAGCGACGGAAGCGCCGGCGAACCAGAGCTGAAAGCCCATTGGAGCCGGGAGCCGATGGCATAAAGGCTAAGGTCCGCATCTCGACGAAGCTGCATGCTATAGCACAGCAGGATGCGCCCCGTGCCCAGGCCACAGGCAGGGCTAAGCCCCACCACAGGCCGGGCATGAGCACCCCCCCGTAGGGGGAGACCCTGCCCCATGCCGAAGCTAGAGCACCGTCAGAGAATGACGCGGTAACCCAGGGACTACACAAGCTTAGAGGGCTTCCACACCAAGGCCAGGCGACATGCCAGCCGAGGGTGAAGCCGCTCAAGCTAGGCCGCCCCTTAGGGGAGCCCCGCCAAAGAGCAGACTTGAGTAGATCCACGAGAACCACACCGAGACCTACAGCATCCCTGAAGGGATGCCCCCCGAAGAGCCAAGGCGGCGCGACATCCCGCCGCAAGGGAGACAGGTCGCGTCGCCGAAGTTTGAACGTCAACACCAGGGAAGGTGGACAAACAATCTACTCGCCGAGCAACAGCCGCTCGTTAAGAGTAGACCAGATGCTTGTGGTTAAGCTCCCGGAAATCCACGCCAACGACGGGGGATAAACAGCCACGCCGAAATCAACTCCGATGACGGGCGGATAAACGGCCACTATGCAGCGCCGGCACGGCCCTGAAAGGGCATGCTGCAGCCTGCCCTGAGCCCCCCCATGAAGGCAAGCCCCGAAGGCTACCCACAAGGGCGCCGAAACGGAAACACCCACAGGGTGTACCGTAAACAGCGGAACCGTATGCGGGAACAGCGCTGGCCGCGCCGCACCAGTAAACCGCACACTGAACCCACCGGCGTGAGCGGGGGCCAACCCGGCGAAGCGATGCTTGGCGCCCCACCTAGCCTGTGAATGCCTGGTGAAGCAGCAGCACAGCCCGATACTCCCGCGGGGCTAGTAGGCTGCCTGCGGGGTGTGCCGAAACGGAAACACCCATGGGGTAACCGTAAACACAGAACCGTAGCGGGAATAAGCGCTGCCGCACCGACCAGTAACCGCACACGGGACCACCCGCGTGAAAGTCGGGGTCCAATCCCGAAGCGCTGTGCGCCCACCTAGCCCGTGAAGGCTGGAGACGCAAGCAGGCACAGAGCAGATTAACCCGAACCCTGCTGGGCTAGCAGGCTAGCCAGGGGGGGTGCCGTAAAACGTCTGAACAGTAGCATGAACTAGCGCTGACCGAACCGCACCAGTAACCGCGCATGTCCCCCCAACAGAGGCAACGCAAACCAGACCGCTTTAGCTGGGGTCCAACCTTGCTAAGCGCCGGCGCGCCCCACCTAGCCCGCTACGGCCTGGTGAAGCATGCAGCACGAGCCGAGTTGACACCAGCGTGGCTACAGGCTAAGCCTGCGGGGACATGAGCATAACTCGACCCCTCTGCGCCCCTAGCGGGGCGCCCTGAGGAAACCCACCTCAGGGCTTGGCGAATCAAGCCCCGAGACGGGATCCACGGCAGCGCGGTCGCTGAGTCCGAGGACTCCTAATCCACGAGCGCCGGGTGTCCGTACTAGCGATGGATCGGCCCGAGAAAATCCGGGCGTCACCATTGCCAAAACACCGCTAACGGACGGACTGCAGCCGCCTAATCCCCTAGGGAAAGGGCCTTCAGACACCCAGCCTAACCGATAAAGCCACGGCTAAATCAGGCGAGCCTCGCCGGCAGCTACATCCAGTCAAGCCCCCGAAAGAGGCGGCCGACTAGCACGCTATGAGCAACCGAAGGCTGCCGTACCGTTATGTCTGCAGCCGCCAAATCCCCTAGGGAAAAGGCAAAGAACAGACCGCGCTAGCCTGCACCGTAGAAGCCCTAGGGCTAGACCAGGCGACCAGCGCCGGTAGCGAGGTAGCAAAAAAGCCCCGGGCGGACTCCGAGAGAGAAGCGCCCTACTAACAACCCATGCAGTGCCGAAGCTACATCTTTATGTGCTCCCAAGCAGCGGGGCCGCCTTGGAAGAACCTCTGCCTGGAGCCCCGAATCCCCACGACCCTCCCCCCTTTTTCCTAACGAAACATAGACAGGGAAACAGTTGTTCATGGCGATCCTTTGAAAACTGAGAGGCCACCGCAAAGGAACGAGCACCAAACGGAGCAACGCGGAAGCAAGACCCGTACTGAACGCATGGAGAAGAGGGTCGTCGGGGCGGCGCTTGGTGAAGCAGCCAGATGGGGGGCCGCGCGTGTCGGAACGAAAACAAACAAGAAAACAAAGGCGTGCCGCGGTCAAACCGGGCCCGCCAACGCGGAGACAAAGAGACCTCGCGGTACAAGAGTCCACAGGGGGGGGGGGAACGTAAAAATTTCCAATCAGTTTTCACATATTTTATAAATACAACAGCTAAGAAAAAATAAGACAAACTCACCCAATAGAACTGTTTAATTGATAGTAGAAACTACAAGAACAAACAGGCGCACAAGAAGTAAGCATCCCGCACGCACCTTGCGTCCATGGCTGCCTTTGTTTACCTATGTTCCCCTACAGACACAGATCCCATGACCGCAGCGGCGGTAAAAAAAGGATCACAATAAAAGCTCTCCGACTGGTGTAAAAGTCGCCGTTTTTATTCCGTCCAAATATAGCGTTATAAATCCGTCAATTAATCAGTAATTTGGTAATGAAGGTCACCCTTTTTTTATTGGGCGCTAGATAGGCCCTCTATTGGTTGTTTCCATTTCATTGCCATAGCACCAATCTATTTGGTCGATTTTTTCAGCGTCCACGTGACGGTCTGACCGGATCAGGTTGGCTGGGTTTTTTCCATTCACGTGAAACTTGAGCCTCTGGCCTGATCATATCTGCAATTGGGAAGAGTGATTGTTAAAGTTTTTTTGGACGCCTGCGCATAAACGCCTGGTAGCCGGCGGGACAAAAACTTAATCGGGCAGACGCCGCGTACCCTTTTGGGAGGGCGATGGGTGAAAAAGAGATTCTGGCACATTTTGAATATTTCTACGAAATTGTTGTGGGTATATATATAAATTGGCGGCGAGGTCTGTCGGGCCATGGAGTAATGCCGACGGGTCGGCCTGAAGAGCTATACCTTATGTGTATATTTAGTTTATTAATGGCTTTTTGTCATTGGAAGTGAACCCACTTTATCTGTAATTCAGCGCACCAGTAAGGAAGATTGATGCGGGAAGGTGACCACCCCCACCCCAAATATTTCATCCAATTAGAATAAGATTATATGAAACTGATCTCCAAGATCTCCTTTGTAGTGTTTACCCGCTGTCATGGTTTACGAACGATGTTCTCTACATCAAAGCTGGAATTTTTAGCGGCGCCATTGCGGGGAGGGGAGTAAGTTTCCTTTTGTATTTTTGCATGGTTACCTTTTGAGTATTTTTCCGGCATTCTTTTTTATTGATACCTCTGTAAGTGCGAGACCAAATTTATATCTGTAATATCATTCAGACAATACGAGCCTTTAGTGTCCTACTGTTATGTCCACCCTGAAAAGATGTTATTATTTGTGCTACCTGGGCACACAAAACATTGACAATCCTCAGGTCACCGTATGTTGTGTCGGAGTTTTTCCTTCCCCATGATTAGATTTTATAGATGTAGCTATTAATTTCCTCAGTACTTATTCATTTCAGCACCGTCTTGTTTAGGACATACGAGAAAGACGAGTCCGATTCGAGGTGGAAAGGCAATTTCTTTTAGGCGTATGAAAGTAGATGAAAACTTAGTATTCTGAGACCATCCTGTGTGTAAGCACTAACAGTCATACGCCTGGCAGAAGGCGTGTATGTTGACCCTTGTAACGAGCACGACTGACCGTCTGTTGGTGCAGTGTAGTGTGATGCAATTACTGCTCCGACGACAGGGTTGTTTTCGTCCGTGATCCCCTGTCTGAGTTTTATCTCTCACTTTCATAATTAAACGGATAGCCAATCTGATTATATTTCACTTAGGCAGCTTCCTGGAGGAAACTGTGAAAAGGCCTTTCTCCCACTCTACTCGGTTCTTATTAAATCGGAAGTTATTTCCCTTCTTTTTAGAATCTTGCTCTCACTGCTCCATCTGTATCTAGTACTACTAGTACTTTATCCAGGCTTGCATGCCTGTTGCCATACTGTATCCAAGTGCATGTACTGTCACTTGATCGTGAATATGTTGTATATGATATGCAAAACAATGGTAAAAATCCCACCACAACCAAGATAAAATGCGTGTCTGTTAGTGTCTTTATTACGGAAAATTCACAGTTCAACAAATAGGATAACTTGCTGTTCTGAATTATTTTGGGGGGCTCTTACTTTCTGAGGAGAATCTCTCAATTGAATTTTGCATCTCTCTGGCGGGCGTGCCGTTATGTGCTAAGTATAAAGGCTGGACGCAGTTTTACAAATATAGTTAATGCCATAACGACTTTCATCCCTATTTTCATGTTGTGGATAGACAAAACTCTCGGCGGTTTGATTCTTTTAAATTGGTAGAAAATAATTCATACCTGAAGATCTCCATCAGTTGAACTTGAAACAAAATACTCTAAAATGAATGAACACACAACAGAATCGCAAGTCTAACTAAGAGCTAAAGTATCAAAGATTGTATTTAATAAACATTTTATAACAAACAAAAGCGCTTGCATAACGGCGGTGGCAGGTTATATTATTTATTTTGATTTATTGTCAAATCCTAAACAACAAGAGGGGTGAGGACTGTATTCAAAATTGATAGGATTCATGGCTGGGTCCGGTTCTATGTAGGGTTAGCCGATACCCGTACCCCGATATATCCGAGCAGTAGCGATTTATCGGCGGCCCAAAATTTGGTGGTTTATTAGGAATGAATTGGCAGTATAGATTCAGTTTAACCAAGCAGAAGAAAAGAATCTTTAAGGCTTGTCCTCGAGGGCGTTTAATGATTTTTTTAGGCTTCCTCTCGTGCCGTTTTGACCCCCCCCCCTAGTTTGTTACAATATATCCAGATAGTATTGGTATAGTCGTAGGAGTATTCCGTATTGAGACGACAACAGTCCAGTATCAAAAATCTCAGATAATTTGGCTGCTAAACATAGAGCTGCGATGTACACGGGTCCGTTTTGTATGGCGGCCAAAACGGAATTGAGGAAGAGTGATGGTCGACAGGGTGTGACCTGGGGTCACTGGTCGAGTCCATTCTCTCTTTTAGGGGTGCTAAAATGGTATTTTGGGGCATTTCACTTCTCAGAAGGAAAATGCATATGTTTCAGTCAACATTGGTGTAAAGAAAATCAGTTCAGTGTAATGATTTACCTATCTTCACGTAAAAATGTGTTAAATTGACAGATGTGCTATTTTTGTACAGCTCTGTATACAGTCATTGTTGCACTGATGATGTTGTTTGACTTGTTTAAAGATCGATCCTTTTTATGCAGGATTACCAGGCTAAGCAAGATGAAGCTGGTTATGGTTAGCAATATAACTTAACAAATGACCTATAATAAATGTCTCCATTTTGAAATATGTCAAGGCCCCAGGGCACGTATTATGCACAATGCAGTGTGTAATATTTGTTTAACATATTGGACTTGACAACAACAAAATTATGGTTGTAATAAAGTTGAGAAATCACAGAAAAATATTCATTTTACATCATACTACCTACTTCATATACAGTAGTGTTTCTAGAGAAATTGGGAATTTGCTCATATCAGTGAGCACTAGAGTAAAATATAATCTGGTTTAGCATATTACTTACCATAACACCTAGGAGGAAGTTGAGAACATCCAATCCAGCACAAATATTTCCAAAATTAGCAGATGCCTGATCCTGTACATGAAAACATCCATTCAAGGTTTTATATAAGGGTGACAGGTCTAATCCCTCTAAAAGGACTGCTGAAGATTAGGATTATGGTTGGGGAACAAGGTTAAAAGTCAGAATAGAGTGAAGTTTGAAATGGGAATAGCTAACTGAGTGAAAAAACACAAGGTGGGAGGAAAAGATGCTTATCTTATTCCACATAATCACTAGCACCTGACTGATTTTTAATAAACTTATTGTGATTTTTTTAGAATAAGACAGCCTACTCTGCATTTATTTCCAAATTCAAATCTTCATCATCATCATCATCAACATCAATGTGGTTTTGTTTTGCTTTTAACCTAAAATGGGGAATGTGGTGAGTTTTGCTTTTAGGCTAAAATGGGAATAGCTAACTGAGTGACAAAACTTACTATATAATAGTTTATTTTAAATTTAAATATTGCAATCAGATCCAAGGTAGAAATATGAATTGCATGGTACAAACCGAAATTCCATCAACACAATAAGATGTCAAAATGGGTAGTACAAACCATCAAAGGTCTGTTACCATCACAGATTAAAATGAGTCAAGTAGATTGAAATCATGTATGGCATACACTTGTAACATTTCTGGCCCAAATTACCCCAATTAACTCCTAAACTTCCTTAACAAAATCATTACAGTGCTAGAACTCATAATGGTTTATTAACCAAGTTTGAAAGTAATCAGCAATTACATTCAAAAGTAGAGTGAATTGATGCGTGAAATACTGGGAGTCTCAAAAAAAAATAGAACCCTAAAAGCACCCTTTGGAGGACAGAGAAGTGCAGTAAAGAAGAATGAGAAGAATCTTGGGAATTACTAATAATTGAAACTAACCTTTTCAATATCAGAACTGACTTTTGTCGCAAGAACAAAAGAAACCATATACAAAGAATGTGCTTGGAGAATGCATAATGTCTAAAGACAACTAAAATAGTAACATTAAGTGGATAAAATGAAAAAGAGGCACAAATTTTCAATTGGCCATATCTCGGTCAACATGTGTTATTTTGGAAAGATTTTTTTTCGGTGTCGGAAAGCTAACGAAATACACTTTTCAGATGTGTATTAATTTGTATGGTTTAGTTTTTTCTCTTCGTGAAATAGCGGGCGCTTTGAGGGGTCTCCTTTTTATTGAGACATCCGGCAGCTCACCATAAATGTTCAAACATTCTAGAAAAGACAGGAATTGTCATATTGCATAGGCAGTCCAATAGTTAGAGATGCCTGTGTATCCACATCATGAAACTAGAGCACCAATGGTACAGTGACTCATACAGCAAAAATATAGCTGAAGTGTCAACCAATTTTCATTATGAATTTTCAACATGATCTAAAAACGACCCCAAATTAAGCCTAAAATTGTTCGTTTATCCTTCTGGGTGACCCCATCTGGTCATTTTAATGCAAGACTGAAGAATATATTTCTGTGGAAATTAATCAGTGTTATCAATCTAAGAAGTTTGATAATAGATGATCACTGCTTTGAAGAGTGGGGTAAACTTTCCACATAGGTGAAGAAACTCTTATTTACTTGCATGACAGCACAGTTTAAAGTACAAGAAGCCCGGGGGGCCACTTGTATTCGAAGGTGGATATGATGCCATGAACATGGACTTCCACCGACAAGTATTTCCACCGACTAAAAAACTTACCCTAAACACATATTTTTTGTCTGTTTTTGCTATTTTTGTCAGTTTTTGCTACCCTAAACAAGTAAGCAATGCATTGTGTTGTTAATATACCTTTATTATCTTACTTTGCTTTACAATATTTTTGATCTTTTTGATCTCAGCTTAATTTGAGTATTGCACGTATCACAATTTCAGGGTTTAGAAAAAAACATAAGCTTTTTTTTTCCGCATTTTTTGGCTGTTTTTGACCCCCTAATCGATGTACGCGCGTACATCGCCGCCCGTTTGGAAAAAGATACCTTTTCACACACGTTGGCTTGTTCACGCGCATCATATCCCCTTGAATACAAGTGGCCCCCGAGACAAGAAGTCATCAAAGACACTTCACTTCATTCAACTAGTATGAATTTGGCTTCATAAGTGGCTTTCATGAGAATGACTAATAAAAATAACATAAAAATAGTCACAGAATGGTGCAAACAATAAAAAAGTATGAATAGGTCCTCTACACCGATAACCCCCACACACTCCCCTTCATTTATCCACAACCCTATCTTGTTCTGAAATTCTTTCTCTGTCAGTGCCATGGTGCTTTCTTGTCTGTACATCCATCAAGGCCAAGGATATGTTCTTTTTTTATTTGACTCATCTTAACCAACAGTAAGAAACAGCTTATCCATGAAGTTTAATCTCAATTCACTACTGGCCACACATCTGCAACGTAGTCCATCTTGAGTATCTTCACACATCGTCTTGACAACTGTTTTCCCCGGGTGACACAACTTGAGTTGTTGTGCCCATTCCCGACTCGTTTACCTGACATCTACTCGTAGGAGGAAATTGACCACTGTCATCTGAGTAGACTTAATCTATAGGCTTGCAGGATCACTGCTACTGGCTGGTGTGGGTTGGTGGTGGAGCTTCGTTGTCTGTTGTTTCTGCTGCTGCTATGCGTAGAGACTGGAAGATCGTTTGGGTTTATTGTGAAGCAAATACGGTATCTGCTACGTGTATATGTTGGGCCTTCTCTATATTCAGTAGCTAACAGCTGTCATGTGAGTTCAATAAGTTCGCATGTGCAATAACTGCCATATGATAGTGACAACTGTCCGCTACCATTATTAATGACTTTTAATACATGGTAGCGGACACAAAATATATCTTTCTTGGAGTCAGTGGCTCTTGTTCACTCCCTTCATATATTAAAGCCGCAGTACTCTGCTACAACAGCTTATTATTTGTTTTTTGTTCAGATTTTTAGTCACCATATGTGTGTTTAGTTTTATATTTATTCCCATTAATATATTCAGTTTATTAATTGGTTGAAAGTGACGTCAGAGGGAATGGCCAGACTGGTACCCTGTCTCGATAAATACCTATGTAACCAGCTTCTTAATCCGTTCCTTCACTGTGATCAATATGACTGTTGGCATTTGATCTACAACGCATATACTCTTACTTGTATTCCTCAACGCATATGCATCTTCTGCAACTCGGCGATTTCTTCTTGTAAACAAAGGTCAATGAACACAATTCATTGACAACGTGGATTTAAGAAAAGGAGAAAGAAGTAAGTGATGGGCTTGACGTGTTTGCGGAGGTTGTTTTTTGTAAGGAAATTAACACCAGAGATTTCATTTAATGCCATCGTAAATGTGGATCTTGACTTGTTTTAAATATCGCAATCATACTGTGCATAGGACTCGTTAAACTGTAAAGCAATATTCATGCAGTAATTCTGTATGGCAGAACTTGAGCGTCATTTCCTTGCCGAGAAATGTTGGATATCGTAATGGAGCAGACTTTCCTCGGTCTAAAGGGCTTCAAAGCCTTGATGTTCAGCTAAAGTCAACCTCGCATGACTACTGCCAAGGGTTTACAGCATGAAGTATTTGTGAATTAGGCCTCAGCTTCACTCTAACCAATCAATGAAACAAAGAATAAATGACAGATCTAAACCAATTTAATGATCTTATTCGGATCTTGTGAATCTGTTGGTCCTCTGGGTACTTACTGTAGTGGGTCCTGAAGTATGTCGTATCCTCTTTGCAATCAGGATAACCCCTCTGTTGAAGGAAGCACTTCTTTAATCCTCATCTACTGCTGCATTATGTCCTCACTGGGTGTGGTCTAGTAAGAAAACAACAATTCAATGCTTCATATCAGTTGAAATGAATATTTTAAAAACACATTAATGTTTTATAAATCATATAACTGAGGCCGGATTTCCTTTCCTTTCCATGTTGACTGAAATATCTGCATTTCACCTCTGAGAAGTGGAATGCCCCCAAATACCTATTTTAGCACCCTAATAAAAGAGAAAATGGTCTCAACCAGTGACCCCAGGTCACACCCTGGCGGCCATTACTCTTCCCCAATTCGTTTTGGCTCAGAGCCCACACGAACGCGCACATATCCATTGTGGGGCGGGCCTGGAAGGGGAAAGTCAACATTGGAAGGAATCAGGCCATCAGTTATATGATTTATAAAACATGATGTGTTTTTAACTAAACATTACACTGATCTGATTTCCTTTACCCATGTTTGACTGAAATATATGCATAACCACCCGTTGAATAATAATTTCAATCAACACCAGACTGAGCACACTCAGTCGGAGGTGGGAACATAATATTTCAGCAGAGCAGCATAGAGTCAGTCAAAGGTGACCAAAAACGCCAGAGCCTTAAAACACATGGAATCTAGATTCCTAAAAGTCGGGACGCCAATAACTCACCTAACCAGTGGAGTACACCAGGTGGTAGTAAAAAGGACCTAGACTTTAATAATGGTGATTAAAGACCGTGGGCCAGTTTATTTGGAGAGAGAGCCAGAGCCGCAATCCCGCAGAGAAAACCCATGCCTAAGGAATAAGGCGAGAGGAAGAGCTCGACAGAAAAAGAGACTGGAGTGCGACTTAGGCCCTGGATAAAGGGCCCGCCGCCCCCCCGCGGCAAAGGCGAGAACAAGGCCTCACAGCCTTGCGACCAACTTCGGGATCCGGGATGGAACCATGGTGAAGCGCAAGGCGACCCGCGTAAAGACGCGGGGCCAAAGAAGCCTAACCCAAAACACGGAGGAGCGTGCCCCCTACGAGGGGGTCCCGATCAGAGGCACCACAGAAGAACCCCCGCGACCTAGTCCCGGGGGAGATAAAGGTTGATAGACTGAATGAGGCTAAAGGCCCCAGCCCCCTGGAGGGCTGAGAGATAAATCCAACCCTGACCACCGGATGAAGAAGCTACAAGGAGAAAGGAAATCTCCGAGCTAATCCAGCCGGGCAAGGGGACCCGAAAGAGTAAATAAAGCGGGGGCTAGAGCGACGCCGCACGCAAAGGCACTCTTTGGGGCTTTCGCCAAGAACTCGCCGATAGAACTCAGACCCCAAGAGGGAACGAGCTTTCGGGTCAAAAAACGGACGCCTTGCAGGAGTCAATGGACCGAACCAACGTCACCGAAGGAACTGAACCGAACAACCTAGGCTTGGTAGTCCTGAGCTATTGACACCGAAACTCAAGTACAACACGGATGATCGTATACAGCCCACAAAGCCTCAAAATAAGCGAAAAGGTAAAGGTCCCACCTCAGACTGTCACAGCTAGGAGATGGAGGGACGATTCAGGCCCTGACTCAGAGGTTATAACAGAACCACCGAGAATGAACGAGGCAGACTCCGCAATACCTACGGGAAGCCGCGCACCAGGAACCGGGCAACGAATAGCAGTCAAATGCTGATTAATGATAAACTAGCAACTCCCCAGATCGGGCCCGAGTCAATCCTGGCCGGCGTTAGACAAAGTGGTAAACCACCGAGAAGTCTATCAGAGGGGAAAACCCCACGTTTCGCTCTGCAGTACACGAGTCTAGCCTCGAGAGGCGACCCAAGCCGAGAGCTCACTAACTCTCGGGAAGCCCGAGCAGAAGCCCCAATAACCGTGGGACTGCAAGCAAGAGCAGGAGGTGACAAGTCGAAGGACAGAATGATCCAACTGAGGAACTTCTGGGGCGGCGAATACAAATCGGTAGCGAGGATGCAAACAGTAAGCTGCGTCAGCCGAATCCGGCTAACGGGCATAAGGATTCCGCCGAGAGAGGTCCGCGGGCAGCATAGCGGCGTCGACACAATATCTCCCGAGGAGAAGAAACTGAAGAGAGCCACCGGAGAGGTTCTACCCGACACGGGCGATATAACCGATTAAGGTATCACCAAGGCCTCGAGAAAAGAAACCAAACTCGTCAACCAAACTCAATGAGGGAACCCGGCATCAGCATCAAGACTGAATGACCAAAGCCCGAGACCGGCAAGAGCAGGCTAGGCCTCGAGGGCACCAGCCGGCTTGTAGGCCGAGGTCTCGCGCTCGCACAAGAGTGAGTACTGATGGCAAGGGATAATCAGCCAAGGCGCGATGATCAGGTTCCCTGTACGGGTGTAAGGCCAAGGAGAAGGCATAAATCCCCTACCCCAGGCCTATGCCGGCCCAGTGAAGCCCATAGAGGGGCCACGTCAGACCCCGTCATAGGCACAGGGCCTCATAAACCCCTAAGGGGGCCCAGGTAATACAACCAAGCCAGGGCATCAGCCCTAGTCCATGCAGTAACCTGCGAGGAAAGACCAGGGCCAGCTACCCCCACCCCCCCCGACTGGGATGAAGGGTCAAGTCGAGTAGGCAAGGAGAGGCGATGAAGCCCCATTCCTAGGGGCCAAGGCGCAAGTCAAAGGAACCACCGAGGCAAGGCCACGACCTCCCAAGGAAGTCCGGGGCTAAAGACCCAAAAGACCAGTATCACAGCCAAGCTGGATACAGGGTCTATATAGACCCCCAAGGGTTAACAGAGACTAACGCCAGCGGCAACTGTCACTAGGCACGACTCGGAAGCGGCGCTAGGGCCCAGCCTTATCCCCAGGGAGGGGAGCAGCGAAGCTGCCTCATAGCCTGATTCCAAGTTCCCAAGGGTAGACAGCGGACCAGGCTATGTAGCAGTAAGCCTAAACAGCCAGAGCCTAATAGCCAGGACAGCCAGGCCTAAATGGCTAGCGCCTAAAGGGCAGAGACCAGAGGCCTCAAGTCCCCGATGGTGCACACGGACGGGCCCGGAATAGCACCACGGAAGGAGTTAGGCTACCGAGGCAGCACCAGCTCAGCAGCAACAGAGGAAGCGACGGAAGCGCCGGCGACCCAGAGCTGAAAAAAACCCATGCGAGGGTAGCAGACAGGGCCCCGAGGCTACCCAGCTCCAAAGGGAGCCGAGCAGCGAAAGCACCCCAGCGGGAGCGGGGGCAGAGTGCATAAGGGCTAAGGTATGGACCCCGACGAAGCTGCAAGCTATGGCACGGCAGGAACTGCTGGACCCAATGCCAGCGAGGCGGGCAAGGCCCACCACAGGCAGGCCAGGAGCACACCCAGGGGGACCTGCCATGCCGAGAAGCTAGAGCAAACGTCGGAGAATGACGCGGTTAAACCAGGGACTTACAACCAATGGCTGAGAGGGCTCCCACCCCAAGGCCAAGGCAAAATTTTGCCAGCCAGGGGTGAAGCCACTCAGCCTAGGGCCGCCCGAGGGGAGCCCTGCCAAAAGAGAAGACTTGGGTAGACCCGAGAGAACCGTCGAGACCTACGGCATCCCGAGGGGATGCCCGAGAGACCAAACGGCGGGGGGGCGACATCCCCACAAAGGAGACAGATCGCGGCGCCGTGAGTTGAAGTCACACCAGGGAAGGCGGACAAAAAACACCCGAGCAACAAGCCCGTAGAGTGGACCAGTCGCTGTGGTTAAGGCCGAAAACCAACGCCAACGACGGCGGATACATAAACGGTCACCATGCAGCGCACCCCTGTGGGAAGGAGGCGCGGCAAAGAACATTGAGTGTAAACAATCAAACCCAGCCGATTCACCTCCGAGAGGTGAGACGCAATAAAGGGAGAGTACTCCGCGACCGAAAGGGGGGAGGAGAACAAGCCCCTAGAAGTCCCAGGCAACCACGACGCTAACCAACCCGCGAGAGACTTAGCGACATGGGTACGCCACGGGCACGCAGCGCGCCCTGAGGGGGCATGCTGCAGCCTGCACCGAGCCACCCGCAGGCAAGCCCCGGAGGCTGCCCACGAGGGCGCCGAGACCGGAAACCCCCACGGGGTGTACCGTAATGGCGGAACCGTAGAGGGAAAAACTAGCGCTGACGCAACCGCACATAACCGCAACACGGAACCCCGCGTGAGTGGGGCCAACCTGGCGAAGCGATGCGCGACCCACCTAGCCCGTGAAGGCCTGGTGAAGCATGCACCACGAGCAAGCATTGGACACCGCGTGGCTAGCAGGCTATAGCCATGCGGGGAGCAGTGAGAATAAAGACACCCGCAGCGTCCCCGGAAACGGGGCACGAGGAAACCACCTCAGGGCTCTGGAGAAAAGCCCCGAGACTGCTACCACGGCAGCGCGGTCGACAGGGTCCGAAACCCCTAAACCACGAGCGCAGGGTGTCGGTACTGGCGATGGGATCGGCCCGAGAAAAAACCCGGGCGTCTCACCATGGCCAAACACCGCCACGGACGGACTGCAGACGCTTCAATACCACAGGAGAGGAGAGAAGGAGAGAAGAGCGACCACGCCAGCTGCACCGATAAAGCAACGAGTTAAATCAGGCGAGCCAGCGTCGGCCGCGTGCTAGCCAGGCCGGCCCACGGGGAGCCGGCCAACGAGCACGCTATGAAAGCAACCAAGGCTGCCGTACCGGAATGTCTGCAGCGGCCAAAATCCCCAAGGGAAAAAAGGAAGAGCAGACCGCGATTAGCCTGCAACGGAGAAGCCCCTAGGGCTCGACCAGGCGAGGCCAAGCGGCCCCACTACCTCCGGTAGCGAGGTAGACAGGCGGAACTCCCAAGAGAGAAATACCCTACTAACACGCCATGAATTAGCCGAAGCTACAACATCTTTGGTGCTCCCAAAGCAGCGGGGCCGCCTTGGAAGAACATCGGACCGGAGCCGAACAACCACCCCCCCTTTCCCTTAGTGAAACAATAAACATGGAGGAAACTGTGTTCAATGGCGAACCTTTGAAAACAGAAAGGCCACCGCAAAGAACAAGCACCCACACGGAGCGACCAGCGAAGCACAAGACCCGTAATGAACGCACGGAAAAAAGAGGGTTCGAGGCGGGCGGCACGCGCAAAAGACGCTGACAAAGTGGGGGTTGAAGCGAGCCAGAAATGGGCCGCGCGTGCCGAAACGGAAAACGAGCGATGAAAAACAAAGGCGAGCCGCGGTAAGCCCCGGCCCGCCAACACGGGAGACAAGATACCGTCGCCGGTACCAAAGTTCACACACGGTAATAAAGAATGTTCCAAGGTCAGTTTACACATATTTTATTTAAAATACAACAAGCATAAGAATAAAAGAATACAAACACTCACCCAAAAGAACAGTTTTATGATAGTATGGCAATAAAAGAAAGAAAACTAGAAACAGGCTCACCCCCCCCCAAAAAGCAAAGGCAATCCAAAAACACGCAACACGTTGCGGCAATGGCTGCCTTTGTTACCCTCTTTTCCCGCTATACAGATCACATGACCGCATCGGCGGCAAAAAAAGGAATACACAATAAAGCTCTCCGAAGGCGTAAAAGTCGCTGTTATTCGGTCCAAATAGGAAGTTATAACTCCAGTATATAATCCAGTAATATATCCAGATAGTTTGGTATAGTAGTAGGAGTATTCAGTATGAGACGACAACTAGTCCAATATCAAAACTTCAGTTAATTTTGGCTGCTATTGACAGAGCTGCGGTAACACGCGTCCGTTTTGTAAGGCGGAAAAAAGGGAATTTGAGAGAGTAATGGACGACAGGGTGGACCTGGGGTCACGGGTTTTTGAGACCATTTTCTCTTTTTTAGGGGTGCTCTCTTAAAATAGGTATTTTGGGGCATTCCACATGTCAGAAGGGAAATGCATAGATTTCAGTCAACATTGGTGTAAAGGAAATCAGCTCAGTGTAATGAATTATAGTGGGTCTTATACATTTGGGTATATGTCAGGAGCAGTACATTATTAGAAAACCCCAAAGTTGTTTTAGTTGATAAAACTGTTTGTGGAATTGTTTTCAGTTTCAGTCATTTGAAATAAAATATTTTGATGATTAAAACAACCAAAACTAAAACGAATGAGAATAAAGATAGGATTTGTGTTTTGCCTATCCAATATCGTGTCAATTGGATGGGCAGTCAATATTTTTAATGTTAGTGGCTGCGCCGGAATCATATTCAAAATGAATGAATTAGATAGGCCAAAACAACAAATCCTATCTTTTATTCTTCTAATTGAAAAATCTTACTTTGATTAAAAGGTCTGATTGTAATCTTCTTCTCAGCATTACATAATGTTAGGAGTTTTATTTTGTTGTTATGAAGAAATTTTGTTGCTGTTGTTGTGGCTGTGATATGGGGCCAGCTTTTATGCCAATAACTTGGGACCCTTTTCGGAGATTTCTAAATGGATGAGGAGGGTAGCTGGTAACTGGCAGGAAAAAAAGATTAACCTACAAGGGCGTCTGATCTTGGAAGAGCGAATGGCCAGGACATCCAGCACAGTCACATCAGGAAGGTTATCCAGTCAATTATCTTTCGCTTCAATAAATCCTAATACAGCAATTGCTGTTACATGTGAGGTGAATCCAGCCACCACGTTAGCCATGGACAAACACGGATTTAAAACTTTGGTTTTACTACTACTTCTTCAAGTACTGATGATATCACACAAATTATTTCGGGACCTTTGAGTGGCTTTATGAACTGTAATTTATGCAGGTTTTTCAATGAAGACATGCTTACCATATATTTTCTACCGGATTTAAAAAATACCGGACTGCCCACAAATATCGGTAGGTTTCAACTGAAAGGAAACCAAGTTGCAAAATGATAGGGTATTGGCAATATTCTCTCGCAGCTACTGCAGAACATCATACCGCACTCATGGATCAATTGCAATACGTCCTTGCAAATATCAGGACCTTACAACATAGTTACTAAGGCATTCCAGACCACAAAATATAATAATTTTGTGAAATACCTCTGTATTGGTGTCGCCATCCTCTCTGATACGCTGTACTTTCCCATTTGATAATGACCTCAACCAGGTCTACAACCAGTTTTTCTGTGTTCTAGAGTAGCATTTGGCGTGTTACCTAGGAGCATGAATGGAATATACCATTGTCTGGATTAGGTGGTGTCGTACAGGATAGTACACCTTGTAGTGTCTTACCAGCAGCTGACTGTCAGATGAAAAAAAAAGATACTTAGGACATTATTTATAGGTCATACCTACATCTTAGAGTATCCCACTTTAAGGGATATTGAAAAGGATACTACATCCCACACCTAGTGTCATGGGTAGGTATGTCAACAAAAGAAAATAGTTCAAAGGTTACCTTATTTGCATATTTTATAGAGCAAATTTTTATTAAGGCACAAGTTAGAGCATGTTATTGGCTAAACAGAACCTGACTTTCTCTAAATGACTGGTACATTTAATAGCTCATACAAGCTCCCACACCTAGACTGTTGGTGAAAAGGTTGTAACTTAGGATAAAAAGGGATACAATTGAAGAGAAATGATAACGTGGGCTTTTTTTGTTTTCCATGGTCAACAGGTAGCAACACCTTTTCTGGGTGTTGATTTTTTTAAATGTCCAAGTGTATTATTTGTGCATTTCTTGGACAGAAGTTTGTTACAATCATTTCAAAGCCATTTTGTATGGTATGTAGGCACATTTACTAAGCGGTACACTAAGCCTCCAACAGTTAACTAGCATTTTTTTTTACAAAACTGCAAGCCCAGTTTTATTTGACAATTCTGTAACACACCCCCTTCGTATTATCATTACATAATTTGTGTCATAGAAGAATAGTGTCTATTAAATGAGCAACTATCTGCATATTCTTGGGCAATATAACTGACCCAAATTGTTTATGAGCTTAGTAGAATACAATGGGCCTCTATGGTAGGTTTGTTCTTGGTAATATGTTTGACATATAAACACACTGATCACAAAAATGTCTGTTTAGAATAAGGATTTCTAAGGTATATTGCAAAAGAGAAAAAGCTAAACCATACAGCATATGAACCAGAAGTGCAATGGTGTATCCTTCCTCTACAATTATCTTCTTGGTAGTCTGTTTGACATACAAAAATGATTTGCCTGCAAAATGTCTGTTTTAAAATAAGAGATTTCTAAGTTGTACACACAGTTGAAATAAAAAGTTAACATACAGCATGTGAACCAGCTGTGGGCGATGGTTTACCTTCCTTACAATTATCTTGCTTGTCGCATGAGTTAACATGGCATTACCATCCTCCATGCGATGGGGGAGTACTGGCGTCAGGATATCAAGCGCACTGCACAAACTGACCTGGCTCCAGCAGCGTGGGCCTTAAGTAAACTGTGGAATACCTACAAACAAAACATTGAAATATTAACTCTATAATCAGGGCATTCCTATAACATATGTGTAATTAAAGAACAAATTGATTCAACATAATTGGATGTTTTTATCTGCATTTACAAATTTTAAATTAGGGTGATGGGCTATCTCTAAGACTAAATAACATTAATAGGTTTCTTATGCAATAATATTAATCTTAAACAGAAATTTTAAAATATTTTTTTAACATGATGGTTATTTTTTTTTTTAATTTTCAAAAGGCCATCAAAATTTAAAACTGGGATTTATTCTGTTTTATTTAAAATTAGATTAAAGGCAAGATATGCATTTACACCCTCGGTTTAGGTGGCATTACGTTATGGTTTTCAAACTATTTTGTTAGCTTTTTTTATTCATCTTGCTGCGTTTCTTACCTGCAGCACAATTCTCTTGTGAATAGCAAAATTAGCAATTTATGAGACAGAAGCAAGTGGCCATGATATTTAGTAGTAGGATCCACACAGTTCTTCTGTATCAAACATGGCCAGGCAAAAGTCATCAAACGACGAAGCTTAGTACCCTGCTTCCTGTAATAAAACAATTTTTGTCAATATAGCAGATTCAGACATTTCAACAATAATGTTTTTGTGAATTTTACTGTTAACTATGCATTGGTATGGAGTCTAATACACTGTGTATATTGAATTCATCTTATAAAAGAGTCAAAACAAAAAATATGCAAATGAATACTGTAGCGCATACAGTCAAGGTCTGTCAATCAGCGTGGCTTGGACTGTGATTGGTTTGATTGTGTATATGTAGTATGGGTGGGGCATGTTTGAACAAAATATGATTTAAAATGTCAAAAAATTTTGGGTTTTCTAATCACAGACACATTGATTCAAGTAAGCAAACTTTCTGTTTTTATAAGCTGTCACAGATTATTATTCACAACCGACATTTGTTCTGCATCGTCAAATTACATCCGACGTGCAATTGGCCACCTTATTCTGTCCCTGACTATAGCTGTGTAATAAGAGACTAAAAACAGCCTACTACTGTAGGTCAGGTTTCCTTTGAGGGCCTGCTATTGGTATCCTGGTAACCAGTACTACCTGTCCCAGGGCCGAGTTGTCGGCGGCTAAACCGTCACCCCATCGATTCTCTAAGGAAATCTGATCGATTCTCTAAGGAAATCTGATGAGGAGGGTAGCTGGTTACCCTGGTAAAATGAAAAAGAAGATCTACCTACAAGGGCGTCAGCTCTGGAGAGCTATTGGCGGCCATCCAGCACATGCTGCCTTGTATGGTGGGCGTGGTTGCCCAAAGGCTAGGCCCACTGCCAAAAACTGTGGATTGGCATCAGGAAGGGCATCCGGTCAATTATCTTTTTTGCTCCAATAAATCCTCACAAAGCAGTATTGCTGAGTGTGAGGTGTATCCAGCCACCCCCATTAGCGGGGACAAAACCGGATTTAAAACTTTGTTATAACTAAACTAAACTACTGACTGCTTTTGGCTATTACATCCCCTTGTCTACTGCCTTTATTAGATTTCCCGATGCTTTTTTTACTCTAATCATAATCTCTGTTACCAGTACTCACTTATCAGCTGCATCATGTATATGGGGTGCAGCCTTCTCAACTAGTAGTGCAGCAAACTGCAACAATAGAATGCGTACAGAGTCTGAAGTACCGTAGGGATTCTCTGGGTCAATAACCTTACTGATGAATACGCTCACAAGGTTCTCTGGACTGTCCTGTCCTGGGTTGGGTGTCCCACCAATAAGCTGCCATGGGGAAAATTTAAATAAATTATTGACATATTGAAAGAATACCGACCTAAATCAACTACCAATTATCCATTGTAAATTGTTTATGTTATAGGTAAATTATCAGAAAGTGATATGTACTTTTGACAAGCAAGGTAACAAAATGCACCCAAGTTTCCACAGGATTAGAAACACAAACGTTTTAAGACATGCCCTCCCCCCGACAATTATGTTCCATCGGTACATTATGGGCCGTGGGTACATTTTTTTAAAAGCGATTGTTTTGAAGGTGTGATGTGTGCATGAAATACGGCAGGCAGTACTTTCTAACAATTGGTCAATACAAGGGCTAACCCCTTCAGATTTTTGAAGTGACGCCAACAAATTTTGGGTCACAACTGGTGTACAGTTGTTGGTACACATGTTGGTACATTAACAAATCTGTGGCTCCCTCCCATCTCCAAAATCCTGGCTATGCCACTGGGGTAGGTTTAAAGTTCATGAGGAATATCTGGAAACCACAACTTAGGACATTGTAAGTTATTAGAGAAAGCTACTGACCTGGTCTCCTTCATCCTTGTCAAAGGACGCAGCAAACATTGGAATGATAACATACTGCAATGCCTTGGCCTTCAAGTCCTGAGGGAAGTTCTTGTCATGAAACAACTCCACAAATTTGAAGAAAACATGACGCTTCTGCTCTACACTGTAACCCTGTAGAAATAACAAATTGTCATCTGTGAACAGGCATGCCAGATTATTTGGATTTGACCATGTACATATACATCAAACCTTTCTTCATTAAAACATAATACCAATATGGATTAATTAACACTATAAGCTGCCTAGTGGACAACACTTGGCCTATAGGTTGCCAAATATTCTTTTGTTGTCTACTCGCTGTGTTCTCTGTAGAGCACCATATAAATGCATTTCATTATTATTTTTACTCACTTCTGATCAGTTTCATGCTTAGCTGTAGTGATATCTGAGCTGAGCATTACCTAACATGCTTATGTAAAAACATAAACATAATAAAGGTAATCAAACTACTAATGGATAGAAATAACAAAATAATGCCATTGAGATTGCATGGGAGTACCTTCACAAGTACTCCCCTATGGGTGCACTGTGACAAAGGTAATAATGTGTACTAAGGCAGATGAAAACCCCCAATTTTATGGCAAGCAATGTAAGGGAGGTACTCTATGGCTAGTCCACAGGTACCCCTGTGAAGAATCTGGGTGTGTATAGTATTACATTTCCAATAACTAGCAGTATATCCATACCTGTGCAACTTTCTCCTCTAGATAGCTCCTGAAGAACTGGAAATTTGGTAAGTAGCGATTGCTGAATACTCTCAACAACTGAAATAGCAGCTCTACATTACTGGCATTGTGTCTGCACAGGGAAAACAAAAGAAATCAAAGTAAAATTATCAAGTCAATTGTGCAATAATTCATCTTTATGTTTGTCATACTCACTACAAATATTACACTGCTCTCTTATTCACCTCTAAGTTTGCTTTAGCAGCATTAGAAAGTTTACTGTCTCTGCTAAGGAAATACTTTTAGGTTAACAGGAAACGGTCAGCTGTTAAAATCCCTCATTTTCAACATTACTGAAGGCAAAATGCCTGCTTTAAAGCAATGAGTAGCACACTTACTCAGCATAGTTGAGTAGACACTTGACCAGCATTTTAGGTTCATTCCAATGGCCTACACCAACGTTGTCTGTACGGTGGCGTTCTTGAAATGTATCCGATACCCAGATGCGACGTAAGTGACCAAACTAAAACAAAACAAATTGCAAATGTTTTAACACACACTACACAAAAAAGTGTAGTGTGTGTTTGCTCCAAGACTTAAAATCATGCATTTATATCCAGTACTGTCCAATTCTGTTTATAATGCAACAAACATATCAAATTTAAAGGCATGGTGAAAGATCTTGCACAGACAATGCATGGAAAGCCAAAAAATTGTTTTGCTTTAGCTAATGAAAATTGTTATAAGCTTTAAGTCTACCAATATGATAGGGAAAGAGTTCCATATGTACTCCCTTTTAAAATCCTACAGGAAACAAATAATTTTTTATTTATGGCCTAACACAAACAAATACCCTAACCCAAGGCCAAAAATATAAGAGTTTGTTACATGTATAGAACTTTGAAGGGGTACATATGGAACTGTTGCCTATGATAGTTTGGCATTATATTCAGTAATATTTCATATTTCACATATAAAAAGAAAGAATTAAAGGAAAAGAAGAACAAAAGAAAGAACGAAAGAACAAAACAAAGAATGAACAAAATAACGAGAGAAAGAACAAGAGAAGATGATAGAAAGAATGAAAGAATAAAAGGAAGGAAGAAAGAAAGAATGAGAGAAAGAACAAGAGAAAGATAATGACAGAAAATTGAAGAATAAAAGGAAATACAAAGAAAGAAGGAAAGAATAAAAGGAAGGAAGGTATGTTCAACTCCAATACCTACCAGAGCATGGTTTTGTGGCAGCCACTTGTCATCATGCTTCACCAGTATACTACACATCTGTATGGTCTGAAACTGTAGCTCCAGCTTTGCTATGCTATTAGGACTACTCGGCCTAGCTGCTGGCTGTGGTTTGTTGAAGGCTAGGTTCACAAGTTTCACTGTGTTGTTTTGTACAACATCTCGCAATGGCTTGGCTTTATCATGTTTTAGCAGATACTAATAAAAACAGAATGATTACAGTTAAGTTACTCTTATTGACAGCAAACTTACCAAGTGGTCTTTCTCTTGAGAGAAATAACACCAGTATTGTTAGAATATTGGTGACCTTTGGGACATGATCTATTTTTAAAGACTAAAATGATAGAAAAAAAGTTTTTTTTTGTTTATCTTTTGTTGTTACTTATACTGTAATTATTTAAACTGCAGGCCTTCCTTGGAAGCCAGTACTTGTTTTTAAAGAGAACCCCACTTAAAATCTCAAGAGTAGGTATTACCAAATTTAATTTGATTAATAACTTACAGCAAACAGCCGACTGTAGGTGGGATTGCGTAGGTTGTTCTCTGTCAGAAAGAAGTCTACGGTCTGAGTCGGGTACCTGAGAAGATACTTCATCAATGGCTCACGGAATGGACTACCAACCTACACAAAGAATGTCAGACAATAGTACAATAGCTATCTTGTGTGAGGTTGAGCAGGGTTAATGCACAGGGCACCTTCACCCCACACCACTGTCAAAGAGTTATAATATCTGTAGCTGTTTCATTACTTCAGGAAATTCACACGATGAAATTTTGTAACAAAGTGTGGGGATGTTATGAAACTTCAACTGAAAACTACCCACATTAAAATGTAGTTGCAGCTCAAGTGATAATCAAAGTGCAATTATTTGCAAATGAAATCCTAGATAGGACACCTTTTGTATGCACATTTATCATATAATCACAAAATTACATTTTAACTGCACCACATCTGCACCCATTCGAATGTCTTTACAACACATTCATTTTAACTTTAAGAATACTGCAAGTTTGCACCCCAGCTTGAACATGATATTCTAGCTAAAGTTCTTTAAGATCTTTAATTTTATCAGCATATATACATGTACAGGAATATGAAAACAGAGTGAGACACTTAATTTGTCAAAGTATGAACACCTCAATATCCCATACCTCAATACTAAGTGCACCCTCTGCCTTGACACTCAATGTAACCAGTGGCTCTAGTAGTTTGGATGAGGCTGCTGGAATAGCATGGAATATGTTGAGGATAGCAGTACATATCTCTATTTGATCAGTTGCTTTCTTGCCTGCATTCTGAGCCATGATGGCACTCTCCATCCACTTCTTCATGTGAGCCTATACAGGGGTGAAATAAACATTCAGGTAGTTATACAAGGATTTAATGAGAAAATATGAACAACTACACAAGTCCTACACTTTTTCAAAATGAATACACCTGCTATTTTTAGCAACAAGCTTATTTTTAGATATTTACTTTATTTTCAGGACAAATTGAACCTAGAGACTGTTAAGGTCACAAATTAACTACGTATTAGACATTTGTGACCTACTCTTATAAAACCTGCAATAAAAAACATTTTGAGTTGTTAGTATATTTGGAATTACTGGAAAATACAGCAAGTAAGGTTGTGTGATCCCCCTGGCAAGATAGCAGTATGGAACATGAGCTCACAATTACACCTTAACCATAAGTCTGGTTTCAATTGGCCTTCAACTTTTCGAAGAAGACCTGAAAAAAAACCTAACCAAACTGGAACATACATACATACATACGGACATGCGCGCTATCACAAAATCCCTCTCCTGATTTTCAAGCCAAGGGGATAAAAATTGTCTTCAAATGATACCAAATTACATTTGTAGCTTGTATACTTTTAAAGATAAAAGAAATCTGCAGATGATACTTCCTGATTTTACTCGCACTGCAACAAGGAATTTGATGTGCAAGTTAAACACTTGATTCTATTCTAACAAATCATCAAATCCATGATCTGTACAAAAAATTAAATGTTCAAATAGTATACCAAGTACTAAAGAGTAAGCAACTACCTACCAGCATTTGTTCACAGAGTTTTTCATTGAAGGCATTGGGGAAGAGTTTAGTAAGGCTGTGTAATCTTGCAATGACATTGAGATTGAGTGTACGGTGATCACCTAGCATCAGTAGTGTGGGACGTACACTGGAATGAACCAATTCCATGTCTACAGGATGGCCTGCTATGAACTGAAAGAAACAACAAATAAAGAACTATCAAAATAAAACTAATTTGTGATTGAAAAAGGTTTTAGCTGCTAGTTGCTTGATGGAAGCGATGAGTGAAAGGAGACAAGTCATGTTTGATGCCCAACATAGAAACCTGGGGTTCATTCCCAAAACTCATGCATAACCAAATGTCTTAGGAGTGTCTGTATCACGCATACACATGGCCCCAGAACAGCTTACTCAGCTGAATAAATTGTGACACCACCACAAGTCATTACCAATGACTTGTGGATACGCAAAGGAGAAGACCAAACATGTGTACAAGTTCATATGTATATTCTAAATAATATTCAAAAACACATATGTTTTATAAATCATCTAACTGAAGCCTGATTTCCTTTCCAATGTTGACTGAAACATAGGCATTTCCCTTCTGAGAAGTGGAATGCCCCAAAATACCTAATTAGCAGCCCCTAAAAGAAGAAATGGTCCGACATGTGACCCCACGGCACACCCTGTCGACCATAGCTCTTCCTCAATTCCGTTTTGCCAAGCCCACACGGACGCGCGTGTATATCATGCTGTGGGGCGGGGCCTGGAAGTGGAAGTCCACATTGGAAAGGAAATCAGGATTCAGTTAGATGATTTATAACATAAGTGTTTTTGATAAATCATTACACTGAACGGATTTCCTTTACACCAATATTGACCGAAACATATGCATTAACCCCCGTGAATATATTTTTCAATCAACACCAGACTAGCACACTCATCGGAGTTTGTAGCATGATATCTCAGAGCAGTAAACAGAATGCAGCCAAGGCAAGACCTGCACTAAACATAAAGCCACATATGTTAAGGCCTAAAGGATTAACATAAAAATCGGTGACATAGATGCTCACTGACGAGGATACTCCGGGGCAGCGTCATAGCGGCAAAACGGATGGAGGACTTTATGTATAGTGTAGTGAATTTAGGGTTTTTGCAGGAGTGCCTTCGCAATGTTCTCTTGGGGAGTTTGTACGTTTCTGTGTACACCGACAGAAAACGTTGTGGGAGCCCTCCACGACATAGCTTCGAAGATTTCGGCAATGCGATCAGCTGTGATAAGCCCAGGACGACGTGATGTTTACGGACTGAGTGGGCTCGAGCTGAGGAAGCTCCGACACCGCGTTGGAATCTTAATTACAGAGATAATCCATCTAGCAATGGTCGCTTTCGACGCGGAAATGTGGGGGAGCGTGTGTAAGAAACACGAGCGTTCGAGCACCTGAGCGGACTAGTTATACGTTTATAGTACTCCAAGGCCTGAACAGGACACCACAGGCGATCTTCCCGCCCCGAAGAGTGACAGGCAATTCGGGGTAAGATAATTGTTGAGGTCGGAATGAGGATGACTCGTTCTTTGCCAGAAAAGCCGGCCGGAAGAACAATTTGACCCGTCCGAGAGAATTCTTGACGCTGACATCGAGATATTATTAATCTCAGAGCATCGTCTACCAAGAGGCGAGAGGGACAGGAAGACCGTCTTAATTGTGACATGTTTTAGTGATACCTCAGCCATTGGTTCGAACGGGGGTTTCACTAAATAGTCTAAGGTCCCAGGGTGGGACCGTCTTCCTGGCCGGAGGTGGTATTCAACATCCACTTAGAAGGAGACGGATCGAGCCATCGTCATTAATGGTAGATCCATCGTCGAAACCTCTATGGATTGCACGATAGAGGACTCTTGTTAGTTTTGAACAGTCGAAGTTTCAAGTCCGCTATCAAAGCGATCAGTGAGAAAAGTCAGCGATCTCGGGATACAGTTGCCCGAGTCGGAGACACCTCTCATCGCTCACACCAGCGGAAGGAGGGTACAGATGCCTCTAGAGGAAAAAAAAAATGGTGTGTTAAAAAAAAAAAAAAAAAAAAAAAAAAAAAAAAAAAAAAAAACAGCGTCCATGTGGGACTTCCGTCTTCCTGCTGATATGAGAGAGGCAGCCCTCTGCGGGAAAAAGCCCAGAATCTCGCACGCTGCCGGATAATGGCCCGCAGTCACCGATAGGTGTCCAGCGAAAGAACTGGCGCTCCCTCGTCGGAAGGGGATACTTGGTCCGGACGGTTCGGTAGATGCAGCGGCAGAGCCGACAAGCGATCCACCATTGGGCGAACCAAAGGTGTTTCCGGCCAAAAAGAAAAAAAAAAAAAAAAAATAAAAAAAAAAAGGGAGCGATGAGGATGAAACGGAACGCCTCCGCCAAGTTTCGAAATCAGGCGATGTAGAATCGGAATTGGTTGGAAGGCATAGGCCGTGAACCCCGTCCCGTCTATCGCCAGAGCGTCGCCTGCGTACGCACCCGGTCGTGAGTCCGGG